>CAOJBJ010486325.1:0-14777 GCA_948291685.1 Euphorbia celastroides | reverse complement strand
AGTATTAAATTTTTATTAACTAAGCTACAAAATTGAAGTTCAAAGTATATGAAATTGCCATTTTGGTAACATAATTTGACATTAGATATTATTTGTTTTTAAGCTTTTTCGAACCCTGAAAGAAAAAATTATATGCTCATTTTTGCGATTGAGTCAGAATATATGTCACATTTTCGTAATTTACTCTTTTTAAGAATATATATAGTTGATTATTACTAAAGAAAATGTTGAAACCGGTGGAGGTTTCATTCATAAAGTTGCCTTTATCCAACGAATGATTAACACGCGTTCATCAAATCAATTACTTTCCGGCTAATGAATTAATTTATATTTCGAGAGAGTAATTCCCATACGTGGCGACCCGTTTGCGTGAACGTATTTTCAGGCTAATAAAAAAAAATTTGACTTTGAAAATACCATTTCTATTCAAAATAATATTAATGCTGCATACTCGTGTGGAAAATATATGTGAAAATAGGCAAATATTACATTATTTTCTAATAATTAATAAATCCTTGAAAAGGCTAGGTTTCGAATTCAAGATCTCTCACTAACGCAACGAAAGGTGTATTACTTGATTCAAAGCCAATTGACATAAGTAAATATTACTGATAAACTTTTTCTTCTAATATCTAACGTTTTTATGTCTCTAACAATAATAATACAATTTACTTTTTATATTCTCAATACCATATTTTTTGTGTATTAAATTCAATTTCAACACATTTTTTACTTTGTTATTATCGCTCCAAATTAATCATGAAATATATAGAGAAAGAGTAATGACTTGTGATGGTAGGTTTTGATTAATAACATTATCCCGTCACTTTTAAAATTAAAAATATTTTTATTATAAATAGACTCTTAGTGTGTGTTTTTTTTTCAACTTTTTACAAAGTAATTAATATAATATATTTATTACTAAATAAACAGTATGATATTTGATCCGGAAGCAATTGGTGAAAAAGTAACAACTTTAGAGTAAGTATAGAAGGCACATGTCAATAAAAACTAGTGGTTACATGATTTTTGCTCATTCCCTATATATCCGTTAAAAGTACATGAATAGTAACAATGTGAAAAAATGGAGAATATAACTATTTTTGCAGCATTTTTTTGAAAATCTATTATTTAACATATTTTTTTCATAGAAAATTAGAGATAGATATAACAACAAATATACACGATATTGCCACCTCAGCCATGAACAAATAGACCACATTCCCACGTCAGCCCCCAATTTTTCAGCCCTTGATCAATTAATTTCTCATCATCAGACGGTTAGCCGGCGCTGTCTTAATTTGATGAGCCAACCTCGTGTACGGTGATTAAGGTCCTCCCGTGATATTTCGTTCCGTGAATGCACGATCAGCAAATCTCCCAAATTCACGCGATATTTTGGAACGAGAAATTAGAATATCTCGTCGAATATGCTTAACATAATCTAGAGGTTGTAACTAGGGGAGAGCAATTCAAATCCGAATTGCATTATAAAATTTATCAAATCGAACAAAAATTATAATAAAATACGGAATAAATTTAATTTTAGTCGATTTATATGATATATTTTATTATGAAAATTCGATATTTCGTAAAATTATTATCGAATTAGACAATTTGGTTGAAGCAATTCGGTTTAGTTCAGTTCAATTGAACCGAATTGCTCACCCCAAGTTGTAACGTATTTCTCTTTTTATCAAATACATTTCACGTTTTAGTGGAATGCTTGCTAGCTGTAAAATACAGATTTTAAATTTGTGTATGATATTTTAAATTATTTATAAAAATAAATTAAAATTTTTTATAAGTATAAAAGTTTATACAATTTTTTTTTCTTTTCACTGACAAACAACCATTGGTATTAGTAACTATTAAGTCGAATTAATTAAAAAAATAAATCAATCATACTTTAAGTAGGTGAAAAGTTGATTGATCACACCCAAACAAATTTAAATCGAACAAATACTAGAGGAGCAATTACGATATAGAATCTTATTTTATATTTTAAATGTTTTTTTGATATTTGATATATTTCAATCATATAATTGATAATCGATTTATTCAAATTTTGTATAATATATTTAAGTTATTTATAAACAATTTAACGAATTTTAAAGAATCGATTAATTCATACATTGTTGGTGCATTATTTTTCATACTCAAAAATCTGTGTTCAATATTTAAATTTTTCGTATTATGTAATAAACGTTTATTGTGCTAAAAATGAATAAATTGTAAATTTGACAAATTGAAAACCAATAAATTAAAAATTGAATAGTTCGAACACCAAATAAATAGATCCCGAAAAGGTATTTAAATCGTCTAAAATAGGTTATTTTAAGTATAATTCTAATTTAAAATACCGCGATATTTTCGTGAATTTCTCATTGCTTTCGTCTTCCTCTTTTCCGGGACACCTATATAAAGAGCCCCCAAACAAAGCGTAATCGCCATTGATTGAAAGCTCTGTTTCCATTTCTTCTTTGCTTTGTTCAACAATGGCGTTACGGAAAACCCTAGCCGAGCGCCTCTTCAAAATCGCTAAATTATCAAATCAATCTCTATCTAGTTGCCGGATTTCCAACCCCGCCGTCCAGTTTCGGATGCCTCAAAATCCGAGCAAATCCAGCATTGCGCCCGATCCAGGAGATAACGGCATTTTCCGGCGGTTATTCCATAGGAGAGCGCTTTTTCAGGCTTCTACGTCGCCTGAGAACAGATCAATTCAAATCGGAGGTAACATCATGGAGAAACTCAGGTCTCTCGACATTTCTAAGAATCGCATTAGGTTAGACCGCCTGATTCCGCCGGCGATCAAGGAAACGGAAGTTTCTCCGGCGGACGAAAGACTCACGGTGGCGGACGCGAGGAAGCTGTTGAAGGTTGCGCAGCTGGAGATTGTGAAATCGCGGCTGAGAGCGACGGAGCACAGCTGGATGCCGTACTCCGATTTTGTACGGATTTGCGGCGAGAGCTGCTCCAATCAGGAGCAAGGAAACCGGATTGCGAAAACGCTCGATGAATCCGGAAACGTCATCGTTTTGGGGAGCGTTGTGTTCCTCAAACCAGAGCAGGTGAATTCTTGTTCTCTATCTTGTGATTTTGCTATTGAAATGAAAAGAATGGTGATGTGATTGAAATTGTTTGTGCTGTTTTCCTTAATTAGTTTGTTTTACAGATTTTAACTTGCATATGGTCCATGGAAACTGATTACAATTAACCAGATAATAGTTACAGATTTTGAATTCTGAAATTCCTTTGAAAATCCAACCTACCGAGAACTGATAATCTTTTTATGGTTATTTTTTGTGTGTTCTTTTCGACAGGATATTGAAACATTGTTGTTTCTCAAGATCTAAGGACCATAAAAGCGTTCAGTTTCTACGGTGACAGCTTGTTTTCTTCTATGGATTATAAGGCTTGTCGTTTTCAATCCCCCAACCATTACAAAACCCCCCATAATTTAAGAAAACAAAGAGAAGGGGGAAAAGCTATTCAAAACATGATAAATAACAATTGAATTTGAGTTGCAGAGAGGGCTCTTTCTTGATTTACTTTATGAGTTTGAGCTTGATTTTGAATTTAGTGATTGGTTACATATCTACCTTGAATTTTCAGTTTCATTTTGATGATGCAATAGAAAAACTAAACACTAATTAAAGAATTAATTGCATCATACATTGTACAGGGTTTTGTTTTGTCTTGTTTTCCTATTCTGATTTTCAATTTAGATTTCAAAGTCCTTTCATTTTCAATTCTTGTCGTATCTGTCAATGTTCCACAAGTGTCCATAATAGCAATTTCATCACATTTCCAAGGTTTTATTTACTCTTTGTTTCTTTTATATACATATAACAACGCTTTAGCAATTGTTTTGAAAGTTGTTTTCCATGCTGGGGTCCAATTTTCTGGATCTGTATACTCTGCCTAACTAACTATCATCTGCAACATTACTAACACATGATTGAAAACAATAGATAGCAAAAACAAAAAAGAAGTTGAAGGGAGTTATCTTTTACCCAAACAATGTTCCTTGTGCCATTGTCATTACAGGTAGTGAAATCGATCGAAGGGCTTATCCCAACCCCAGCAACAAACCCGGATGACCCGAGAGTAAAAGAGCTACAAGAACTGGAAAAACTGAAATCAGCCATCGACCAAAAAGCCGACAAGCAAGTAAGGCGAGAATTATGGGGCGGTTTGGGCTATCTAATGGTTCAAACCGCCGCCTTTATGAGGCTAACCTTTTGGGAACTTTCATGGGATGTTATGGAACCGATTTGCTGCTATGTGACTTCGACGTACTTCATGTTGGGCTATGCATTTTTCCTCAGGACAGCTAAAGAGCCGTCATTTGAAGGGTTTTACAACAGCAGATTTTTTGCTAAGCAGAAAAAGTTGTTCAAACTCCACAATTACGATGTTGAGAGGTACAATTACTTGAGAAAAATCTGTTACAATTCTTCTTTGGAGCGAAATTCGCTCCTGTTTGATCCATTGAAAATTTGTAAAATAGTTTGATTTGTTTGCCAATCCTCATGAAACCATAGGTATAAAAATTGATGGCATAAATTATACCATGGTGTTCTGTGTTTTTGGTAATGTTTTAGATCTTAGGTGCGGCTCTTTGATGTAACCTGGTCCTTGAGAGACTTGAGTGTATGTATGTGTTGATATTACTGTTATCCTAATTTAACATATTTCATTTCGGTACAAGAATTGTCATCAAAACTTAGAATTATCGTGACAATTGTTATAAAAATTTCTGAAAACCCTTATCATAAAAATAGGTGGTTATGGTTGCTAAAACTTTGATGTTTGATCGATAAAATACCTCGATTATGTACTTACATTTGACACTGAACCCTATATTTTTCGTTTAGCTGAAAGCCCGCTGCTGCCCGATCAGCGCTTAGCTTTTGATAAACACTAACTTTTAACTTCATTTTAGCTATGCATAAAATGAAGTTAAATTATGTAAATGAGACTTTCGAATTTTAACGGAAAGAGCCAGTTACGATTCGTGATTGTTTTGAGTTATGAACAATAAATTTTGGTTGAAGGGAAGAGTGTTTTCTACATCAGTGACCAAACAATTGACAATAGCTCGCTTGCAACATTTACAAATTTGATTCTTTTATTTTACACTCTGAAATTAGTTGTTCTTGGAGGTAAATATTTCATGTTAGAGAAACAGTAATTCAATTTCGAAACAAATTGTTTTGCGATAGTAACCGGTGAAATATAGACAAATACCCTCTTGTTTAAACAACTTTCTAACTATAAAATCTATGAGTAAAAGACATTTCCGAAAATCTTGAAGAAAATAAATCTGGTGAAAATATTTAACCTCGAATATTTCCGGTTAGCTCTATCCGGCAAGTTCTTAAATATGGTGATAAAAAACATGCAAAACAGAGAACTTAGGAATTGGAGTTGTCCCATAGAAGGACCTTGATGTTTAAGTCAATAAATAGGTATTTTGAGTGAGCTTGAATTATGCTCGATAATAAAGCTTGTTTATCTTCTCAATTATCACTACATATTTACATAATTTTACATTTTTATATTATAAACTAAAATAATATATTTAATATTTAATTTTTACGAGCTTTTCATCGAGCTAATTTACGAGCCTATTATCGAACTTGTTCACGAGCTTTAGAGCCCGAACGACAATTGTTCAAGCTTGGTTCGTTTACAAAATCGAGCTTAAAATTTTGTTTGTGAACAAGCAACTCATTTATTAATGAGTCGAGCTTGAACGAGCCTTTTTCAAGCTGAGTCTCAAGTAACTCGCGATCGGTTCGGTTCATTTACAGCTCTATTTAAGTAGAATCATTTGAGTTGGTTTCGATCATTAGTTCGACTAGATTAAAGAATTTGAGATGGCTTGACTGGCTTAACGAGAAAAATGCACGAACCAGAATATTTATCTAGCTATCACTAAGTGACATTATTGTCGGGGTTTAAATTTTGTTACTACTATCGTAATTTCGATATTCAAAGCAATATGTAAATTATTTTGCGAGTTCAGTAGGTTTGTACTCCTAAATTATGCACCAAAACTAAACATATGCTTTATTTCATTAAACGATAGTTTATAAAATAATACTATTGAATAATTATTGGCGGTTGAACAAAAAATCCCTCAAAAAATTGATTATAAATAACTGGATTTATGTTGCGTAGCTATTACTCTTCATATAAATATTTGAATATCGTTTTTCACGTATTAATATTGCATCATTGGATATTTATTTAATTTTAACAGCATATTTCAATGAATAATTATATTATACGTATAAAATCATATATGATCTGTTTCAAACAAATTTTAATTTAATTCGGAGTATTCTCGATCCTCAACTTTATAACTCAAACTTTATTTTTACACACTTTTCATGTAATAATATTGCATTATTGACCATTTATTTAATTTTAGCAGCATTTTGCGACAAATAATTATATTGAACGAAAATCATATATGATTGGTTTCCTCAAAACTATATGGAGCATTCTCAATCCTTCGGCTTATAACTTAAGCTAATAATTTGTAGACACTTTTTTTTGCCGCAGTACTAATTTAATATCAATATATTGCTTGATCTCAAAAGTGCATAAAATTTAATTAAATGTTGGGTTAAAGTCCTAAGTCCCTCCCAGTTCCCCGTTTTGCGGTCTTATTTGGTGTAGATATTGTAAATTTTGACCAACAACCTCAATTACTTGAGAAACTCGATATAACCAAATATAATAATTGATAATTGAGTAATGAAGATAGGTCTAATCCCTACTCCATTGCATCCTTCTCTGCACTTTTCTATGACAATCCAAGATGGAGCAGGCCGTATGTGAATTTTACCATTTTGTGGAAGTTTTGTTTGGAACCTAAAATCAAATTTTTTGAGTGGCTTACTTTTCATGACCGGCTCCCCACGAGACAATTCCTTTTTCATAGGGGGTGGCCACCATCACTAATGACTTGTGCCCTTTCTGTGACTGTGTTGAAACTGTCACTCACTCTTTGTTCCATTGCCAAAATAGCTATTATGTGTGGTCGCAGCTCTTCAAAATTTTAGGTATCCAATTGACAATGCCTTCGATGGGTTTTGACTTCCTTGTGTTGTGGCGATCATATTTCAAGCCGGGTAATATTCTTGCTTTCATGACATCATTATGGTGGGTCCTTGCGTGGTCTATTTGGAAAAATAGGAATAACATATTTTTTAAGGGAGTTCAATGGTGAACGATTTGCTTTTTTCAAGCATTTATAGATGTTGGTTTGTGTGTAAAATTAAGGAAAGGGGTTGGGTTTTGAGGTTCTAGATTTCATTAACAATCCAAATTTTGTACTTTGTAGTTAATCGGGTTTTTTTGCGATGTTTTGGCTGTATGAACTTTGGTCTTTGGACCTTTTTTAAATGAAGATGGGAGAGTGTTTTTCAGCCTTCTCCTTACTTTTTTGTTTTGAGAGAACTCTCTGTTGTTCTGAAGGTTTTTCAAAAAAAAAAAATAATGCAAAAAAATTATTAATTTCATTGTACGACTTGTCACCTATAATATTTTTCAAATTTCGGGACAGAATTCTTTTAGAATTGGTAAATGAAAACTATCATTTCCATACATAATACGGACTATTTATTGTCATTGGAGATGGAATTGACCTATTACATTTTTTTGCCATGATGTAGAATTAAATTACAATCAAATCCCTTAATTTCCTTATAGTTGTAATTTAGTCCTTAAAGTTAATTAACTATCTAATTTACCAAATCGGATCACATCATTAGACCCAATTGACCAGGTTATGTGCGCATAAATTCTTTCCAAAATTTTCGCATGCTTTCTCTAATCTCAGTCTCAATTAACCTATTTTAAAATTCCTTTTCTAAAATGATATATACTCCTGTTATGAAATCGAGTTTTATTGAAATAATTAGTTTTAAAGTAAATGGTTTGTTTTAAGCACGATAAAACTGATATAGTCGAACTATCCTATTAATTGAGATATCTCTCAAAAATTCAATATCATATAATGTCCTACTTCAGGCCCTGTTTTTTCATCTTCAGTTCTGTTCAGTTCAATTAAGTTAAATCCAGTTCAGGTCACGTTCATTAATTTTAATCGAAAAAGTAATGTAAACAAATTAAGTTCAGTTAAGTTAAGTTCAGTTTAGTTCAGTTCAAGTTTTAAAAGTTGAAGAGAACATGCCTCAATCTAAAAATTAGTTTAAAAAATATGTATTCGTAATATAACACTATATGTTATGTATCTAAGACTACTCTTTTTCCATTACTTTCTTTTAACTTCAAAGTGTTTTTATCAATCAGGCACTATATGTGTGAAATTTTTCGTTTATTTAGTCTCATTTTAATGTAGTTCAATCTATTAGAAATATATATATATGTATACAACATTCTAAGCTCCCACTCTCACCCAGCCAATGTGATGAACACATGTTTTAGGTCGTGCAAGTTGGACTATCATTTTTGTTTCTTAAATAAAACTGATAATTGAAGAACTTGTTACACACAAAAAAAAAACAATAATAGAAAGTAATGATAATTAAGATCCAGAAATCCTACCCCAATAGCTTTTGTTGACGTTGATTTGTTCCAGGTAATATAGTGGAATCTTGACTAATTCGTGTTTCCATGTGAGCAAAAAGTACTTAGTTTTCTTCAATAATAATATATGCATACTTTTTTTTTAAATGAAAATTGTGGATAATTGTTCTCACAATTCTGATCTGGATGGATATAGTTAAGGCCAAACGTTTTTTCAATAGTGCTGTTTCGAATGATTGAATGTTCGACCTTAAGGATTCAACCAGTTATTTTTAAACACTTGGATAAACACTATTGAGTATTTTAACATGCACACCTTAATCATCCAATAATTACTTGCAACACATGGTCAAAGTTTTTATTTTTGCAGAGAATCCCTTTGTTTTGCTGTCGCCGCCACAATCACTTCATTAGATTAATACAGTACAAACATAATATTAAAATGTACAGCACTACAAATAATTTACGAGCAACCCAACGTCACTTTCTTTCTTATAGCATATATTGTAGTATGTTACAAAATAAATAGGCTAAAAAGAAGTATTGAACGAAAACCTATTTATTTAACATAATTACAATTCAAGCCTGTTGAACTAAAATCTATTGATATATATGAGATTAAGCCTGTTGAACTAAAATCCATGTGTTTTGACTCAGTTTCCAAATGGCATCGAGCCAAGTCAAAACACGGACTATATTTTTGTAATTTGCTCTAAAGAAAAACATTATCCTTCCCCCACTCGAGCGTAAATTTGATCTTGTGACCTCTAGGATCACAGCTTCAATTTTGATCACTAGGCTAAGATCTTTATGAGAATGCATAAACTTGGTCTAATTTATCTTATATCACTCTGAACTTTTAACCTATTGAACCATATACTTGTAAAAAGTGTATCATTAGAAATTTTGTTTGAGTTTTCAATCACCTTCGTGCATTTTTGTCGAGCTTAATTGAATGATTAGAACTTTTAGAAGTTTAAAACAACATTAGCCATTAGTAACTAGCTGAAGTAGTTAGTCTATTAGGAATTTTTGTCAACTAGGTGAAGGTTACATAAATTTATCCTACTTGTCTTGTTTGAAAGGAGAAACTCCGCAATAACTTCAAAGTATTTTCATGATTATAAAATTTGGTTGGGAGTGGGATTGACATTAATGAGGTGTTGAAAAAACCCTTTCTCCATGAAGGCAAAATCAGCTTTTTCATCCACTTTTGTTTTCTTTAGTACAAAAAGGTGCATTTTAGAGAGAGAAAGTCGGGCCAATAATGCAGTATGAGACATTACAATATATATTTGTACAAAAATTTTGAGCAGTCACGAGATGCGAGACTGTGAAGAAACAATTATTCTCTTCTTACACTTTCTCATCAACATCATATAAAACAACAACCAATTGATGTCTGCAACCCTAAGACTTTTATATTTATGATCTAATTAATACCTTCATTGAATTACATACATTGGAAAATTTCATAAGCGTTTACGGTCTTTTTTCAATTTTAGACCCATCTTTATTTTTCACTCGAAAATTTTATTTTGATTAAGCATAAAGTTTTCTTCCATTTTCCAACTGTTATTGAACGTGCCAAATTTAGGGAGGGGTCCAAAAGTAAAAAACGGACCAATGACCCTATAAAATTTTCCACATAAATTTTTTATGGTTATAATTTTTCGGCATGATTGTTGCTATTTTGAATGCACGGTAACCAAATTAGTTCCAAAGTGAAGAATAAGTAATACTAGAGATGATGTCATTATAACTAGAATAAAACAACCAATGTTCACTTTACTCGTTATGTAGTGAGAAAAAGTAAAAGCCTTAAAGTAACAGTGAGATAACAATAAAAAGTTGTAGCTAATTTCGAAGCTACATGTACTAAAAGAACTAAGTGTGATTCCACTTAAACTAAATATGTTTTCGGAAGGAAAACGTTAATGCAAACAGAAACAAACACCCGAAAATGCTAAAATTAATGCAAGTTAAGTTTTGAAACGGAAAATACGCTATAATTCCAAGTAATTTCTATACTACTTAATTAGATATATCTATTTGCCTTTCGATAAAGACAAGGAACCATGAAAATCAACATCAAGTATGTTTTGTGTTAATAATGAATTCTCTATCTCTAAATCTAAGAGATTAGCTCATTTACTCGTCTACGAGATGGTAATAAATAATTTCACAACATCCAAACCAGATTTTGGTTAAGCTAAGAGTAAATATGTGTAAATTCTGAGAATTAACTTAATTTATTACTAGAAAATTTCAATGTTTGAAGCCCTTATGATCATTTACATTGGAGAGTAATTTCAAACATAATAAAACCTACTTTACCTATACATCAATTTCATTGGATATAAAAAAAATACATTATATTTATTAGTAGATATCCATAAGCTCCTCTTCTACAAAGTCAAATGAAAATACAAAAACTCCATGAATTAGATGATGCATGGAGTGACAACAAATAGGAAAAGCTCAAGAGGGATAGACAAGAAAGGGGAAGATGAGTTGGGCGGAAACCGGAAAGAGCAAACCCCGAACTCCGTATCTATTTACTAGATAACAGAGTTCTAGGGTGAACAAATGACGGGTCTTACAAGGTCAAGAAAAGGTCTTACAAGGTCAAGAACACTAAAACCCGAACTTAAAAAAAAGAGACAATTAACAGAAAAGCTCAGCAAGGATAGCGCCATATCAGCCTAGCAAACTAGTCAACTCCACATATTGACTAGTTTCCATTGGCTCTTCCTCTTCTTCTTCAGTTGAAACTAGCTTTTTCATGAATCCTGCGAAGAAATTAGTGATTGGTAAATTAACTTTTTGACTGAGAAACTTTTTTACGAAGTCTATAATTATAGTAGAGATGAAAATGGTTACCTTGAAGAGGATTGGGGTTGAGTTTTATGGACATGGCTAAAGAGTTTGAGATAAAGAGAGAAAATAGGGAATTGACTCTGAGGGGATAGAGAGGGGAAATAGCTAAGGGATTATTAGTAGGGGAAAAGTGAGGTTTGTAAGAGAATAACCGACTGATTATGACGTCATCGCCTGCCGCCGGAGCTGGCCCCACCACCACCTTGTCGGCCGTCTCCCCTCCACTATACGGCCATTTGATTGTGGATATCACTTCTCTACCAATTTCGTATTCCTATATGAATTGAGGAAAGATTTACATTTTTAGTTTAATTATGATTAATATAATTTTGTGACTCACCACAGCAAAAAATACATTAATTTACCTTTAAATATTATACGGTGGTTTGGAGTGAAAGGAAAGATGAGAACGACATCTTTAGCAAATCAAAAGTAACGAAAAACCGACACTGAAAAATATATAGGACAATTTGGCGTATTTTTGCTAAATATTTTGGACTAATACAGACAAGTAAAAGTTTAAGAGAGCAATCCATAAGAGATGTCGAGCTTTTAGTTTCAACTAACCATTACTTACTTTTATCCACAATTGTTATAAAACACTACTTTGTCCAACTGGTATATCCATTAATTTGAATGAGACCCAAAGGAGTGTAGCTCAGTTGGTACACTTATCAAAGGATAGGTGGGATGTCTTAGGTTTGAAACTCAACCTCTTTAAAGATTAACTAAATATTCAAAAATATTAATTTGAGTGAGAATAATTAAAAATCAATTCTGATTCGATTTCTAATCCTTAAATAATTATATTTTATGTTCGTTAGCTGGCATTATGAAAACTATACTAAAACAAGTTATTGTACATGATTTACAGCCTATCCCCGCAATATCTTATGATAACAAAAACACAATTAAAAGCATGGTCTTAACATAAGTAGGCAACACTGATGTTGTTATCATTTATAAATAATTTTACCATATATGTTTACTTATCTGTATTATTCCTTTTCTGTCCGTACAATGAGACTGCAGGGGTTTATCTCTGTGACCTTCTGATTATCCAAGTGGCAGCTTTTGGTCCGTTCACAGTAATGGGTCAGTCTGCCCTGCTCGAGCACTTCTGATCTCATTTATTAATATTTTCATTAGTATAAATTTATAAGAGGTGAGTGTGATAATTTTTATGTTGAATCATTGGCGTTTGGCAGTATATTGAAATAAATACCAACACAAAAATGAAGAAAACAGAAAATAAAATTCTCATGGCAAAAATTTTATTTTGTAAAAGACAGCAAGAATATTGAGTTCGTTGCAATTGTATTATATATATATAATAGAAGATCTTAAATTTAAAACTCAAATATTTAAAATTTATATATTTTTTTAAAAAAAAATAGCAGGTATCATCATACACATTTTCAATATAAGGTGAAAAAGTCAAGAAGTACACCTTCCAATGTATTGGTGAGAGGTCTTTGATTCAAAACTCAACGTTTTCAAAGATAAACTAATTATTTAAAAAAATATAGGGTGAAAAATAAATGTGTGGATATAAGTTGTTACTAATGATGTATCGAGTTCTCAAATTTGATGTCACTTTGACTACTTTCTTCCTCGTTGGTACATTTATCTCTTTCATTATAGTCCAATTTATAATTTTAGCCTATGATCAATGATGTGTTTATTTGACATTTAAAAATGATAAAACAGAATATTTTGTTAACTTGGAACTGCCTCCATGCTAAGAAAAATCAGTGGCAATAAACTAGTACTAAACTCCATAGTAGGGGTGAACATTCGGTCGAAACCGAATCAAACCAATCCAAACCTAACTAATTAATATCTGAATAAGCAAAAAAATTTTATCCGAACCAAACTGAATAATATTAAAACCGAACCTAAGCAGACCTAAATAAATAATTTGGTTTGGTTAAAACTCAATCCGATCCAAATTTATATTAACTAAGTGTCAAACTTATAAAAAATTGGACCAAACGATTAAATGAATACTAGAAGTAAAAACCAAAGTTAGTAATGAATGGACCGTGTAAAAATATTGTATAATATTATATATATTTTATATTATATATAATTTTTTATCTTATTAATATATATATACATAAAAATTTATATTAATTCGGTTTGGTTTGGTTTTTTCGGATTTTTCAAAAAAATATCCGAACCAAACCAATTAACCGAAATACATAATTTTCATTATCCAATCCAAACCGATTATTTGAAATATCCAAACTAAATTAATAATTTGGTTTGGTTCGGTTTGGAAACCGAATATCCGAACCGTTTACACATCCCTACTCCAAAGCGAGCAAAACCAAAATCAATAAAATTAAATAATCATAAAAATAGGATTAAAGTTAAGGCAGCTGGAATTGGGCAAGGAAAGGGGAGCATTGGGAATATGTAGGTAATTGAAAAGATGACTTTGAAGTATTAAAGTATATATTATCAAAGACTTTGTGCAGAGTACATATGATATTTTGTTTAGTTAAATTAAGGTACTGTGTATTAATTAATAAGATAGTTTTCCGAATATATTGATTAAATAAATCTGCGGTGTTGTGGAAAATATAAACATACAAAAGCTTGCGGGCAAATAAAGCACAATCATCAGTCTCCCAAATATGGTCAAACTAATTATCAATAAAAAAGAAAGTCAACTCTCTTCCCATTTCTTGACCTGCGTTTCATATATAAAATATATATATTTGTTGTGAATGGTGTCGAATCCAGAACATAATTTTTATGAGTTTCAAATTTTAATATATGAAAAACTCTTAACTTTCAAATATATATATAAATAAATATTCAATTCAACACTATAAAGACGAAAAACAAATACATTCACAACTTTCCCAACATATTTTTCTGCTAGAATTCAGTAAATATTAGCGAAATTGACTAGTTTTTCATGAACATTTAGGTCGAATAAAATTCATAATATATGAAAAACAGAAAAAGAAATAAAAATGACTCAGTAAAGTATCTATTTGAAACTTAATTATAAAATATAGAGTTCAAAGAATTTTAGTACCTGCTGTATGAAATTTAATTGAGACAAGCCTTGACTGAAATAGAGAAAAGTTATCTCGGGTTCAATGAATTGAGTTTAAAATCAAAAAAATTAAGAAATATGCAATTGTGAAAGAAATCAAGAATATTAATCGTCAGTTTACATTCTCATTATTTACCTTCAATTATCCTATTTTCCCTAAATAAAAATATAAATACTATGACCCACTCAATAGAATAAAAAGAAATACTTTGTGTCTAACCAGGAAACAAACTCTTCTTTTGAAATATTACCG
>CAOJBJ010486299.1:0-12885 GCA_948291685.1 Euphorbia celastroides | reverse complement strand
ACCAGGATTACCCAAAATGGTCAATTTTACTGGCTCTTACCGGCTATTATCGGTTAATTGTGATTTTAAGTCACTAGATTACTTATGTACTTTTCGGTTTGTACACGGTTGCCCATTTTACGTTTTATTGCTGAGTATCACTCTTAAACTTATAAACTTTGTATCAGGATTACCGAAAATGGAACTGGACTCTTTTCTTGCTGGTTGAACCTCGAATACAAGTCATACAATACCTCTTTTTAAAGGAATTGAGTAAGGCTTAATTGTAGAGTTAAAGTTCCAACTCATGGATACTTTTCTAATCATATATTTGCAGGTCATCAGTCCTCTCCTCAGGTTATGTGATATTTTCAGTTTGGCAATCCACAACTTATGAGAGCCTAACAGAATTCGAAAGTCAGCTCGTTGATAGATGCCGCTTGCATTTGCATAGCGTTACAAGTTAGTTACTCTATTAATAGCTAGTAATTTTTTATGTGTCAAAATAACTTCAATTTCGAATGGATTCAAGATCAATTTCTCTCTATCTCTATATCCATTGTTACATGGAATCGAAGCTATCAAGAATTGCTTGATTCACAACGTTTTCGATAATCTTGTTTTTGTTTCATGATTGTCAACAAGAACAATATATATTCAACTTTTGACAAAGTATTGAGGAGAAGTTTCCGCAAGTGTGGAAAATAGAATTATGCAAGAAAACATTCATGGAGGATGTGATAATGGAGGTTTGATCCTTGTTCATTCCTTGTTAACAAGAAATGATATTTTACCATGGAGTAAGGTGATTCGCAAGGCATTGATAGCAAAAACATAATGTGATTGACAATGATGAAGCGAAGCAAAACAATAAAGATTCCAGAGTATCCTAAATGGCTGAAAGCATATTGTCAAGTATCCTCTTGAATACATACCTCCATTTCCAAAGAACTTAGTGAAGATATTATCTGTGTTAATTCTACGAGAGATCTTTGGAAAGAATTGTTAATGCAATCCTTAAAAAGCAATCCTTTGTAGTATGAACTCAAACCAAATCCTACTATATTAACTTGAAGAGATCTTTTGTTCACTCAAGACCATGCGAATATGAAGAGATTTTGGAGTCATATTGAATTCGTATTTTGATTGCCAATATACTGCATTTCAAAGAATTTTTTAGTATTGCAAATCAGATAAGTTGATAATGTTTCTTATAGGACTTAGGGCCTGTTTGAGACTGCTTTCCCAAGCTGCTTTTCATGAAAGCTCCATTCTGAAACTTTCCCTAAAAGCAACAGATTATAGTTTGGGAAAGTTGTTTTGACAGTTCTCAACTTTTTGATATAGATGATAAAAAATGCAATATCAAAATAAAAAAAATGATGTTATAGGAAAAGATTCAGATACCAACTTTTATGGACTCTTAAAGATATATATGTCAATGTGATAGATCAATGTCTCTTGGTGGACACAATACCCTCCATAAATAAAGCTTATTCGATTGGTCAACTTGAGAATCATCGAGAGATTATCATTGATACTTCAATTGACATTTCCAATTACTCTAAAGTCTATGGTGGAAAGTATGGAGGTAATTCACGCACATATTAGCAATTGAATACTTCAAAATTCAAAAGTTTGATAAGACTACAGAAGGAGAAAGGCCTAGCTTGTACTGTGATAATGCTCATCGTTTGAGGGAATCATACTTTATGTGAATTGGTAAATGAAGCTTTGAAAGAAACAATATAACCCTAAAAGGCACTTTAAGGGGTTAAAGTTGTTTCATCAATATAAAGAGCATTTTTTATCTTATCCAAGCAATGTGGGATATTTTAACACACTCTCCGCACGCCCAAATATCTGGTGCGTGAATCATCATCGGGTTATTATCAGGTGTCCTGTGGGGGATGTGTTGAAATATCCCACATTTTTACTCTTAGCCAAGCAATGTGGGATATTTCAACACACTCCCCGCACGCCCAAATATCTGGTTCGTGAATCATCATCGGGTTATTATCCGGTGTCCCATCATGGGCTCATCACGGGGTTCGCCAACAATTATTCATGGCTTTGATACCATGTTAAACACCCATATATAACCCCCAAAAGGCATCTTAAGAGGTTAAGGTTGTTTAACAATATAAGGAGTATTTTTTATCGTAGCCAAGTAATGTGAGATATTTCAACAAAACCAACTAATGTGGATCAATTAATAAAAGAGAAGCACATGATGCAGAGATTGAAAGCGATAGAAGTTTATATTTTTTAATTTACCAGTACTATAGGCTTTGCAACTTGGACAGTAAAAATTGATGACTCTCTAGAAGGACAAATTGATGTGAATTACTCTTTGTTTAATTTGAAATGTAATAATATGGAATCGAAAATACATACAAGTACATCAGCACATGTGACTTCTAATATTTGAATTCTTTCTATAAGAAGTATGATGCTAAAAGAAGGCTGACTGTGAATAACTAATGGAACTGCGAAGTATGAAAAGTTTGTTGGTAGTGTAAATTATCAACTGAATTGGAAATAAAAATTGTTCTATTTTAGCTTTTAAATAGATCTAGCATAACGCCTCGGGTGCGATGCACGAATTTGATAAAATAATTTTAAATATTTAATTATTATTCATAAGATTGAGTAATTTTGTTATAAAATTCAACCTTTTCTTCAATTTAATTATAATCAATTGAACTAAATATAATCAACAATAAGAAATTAAATTTGAAAAAAAAAATGATTAAGAAGACAATGTACACAATAGCTCTTGCTTTTCATTTAGCGCTTTTCTATTGAGAATTACTGAATTTTTCTATATAATGTCACTAAAAAAATGAGCAACAAAAAGCCAAAAGCGACACTTAAAAAATATAAAGGGAGTAAATGAAATATAACACCAAAGAGATGCATATTAATTATTTCTCTTTTGCTTTGCTCTCATCTATTTTACTCGATTGTTCGAAAGCTGTCCATTATCTTCATCTATCAATATCTATGATGTTGGAGTTTCATTTCTTATTTCTTCACGTATGTCAGGAGAATTGGCCTCATTCTCTGATATCAAATCCTGTCAAAAATAAATAAATAAATAAATAAAATATCTTATCTAATGTCGGAAAAATATCGCCATAATTTTTTTCTGTGTAACAAACATTAAAATAACAAAAATAAATCTTCAGAAAATTGATAAAATGTTCCTCAATCCTAGTCCTTCTCTTTCAAAGGTGGAGGTGGTGACTTGTCGAATTTTCTTCATATAGAGTATTTTGGTTCTGGCCTTCAACAAAAAATAAACACAATTAATAGGATGATATAGAAATTATAATATAATATTATGAAATAAAATGAATAAGATGAGAAGTTGAGTCTTGCTAACCATTGTTTTTGAAGGATATATTTTAGTTCCTTCAAATTAAGAATTACACAATTTATTCGAATCCTAAAGAGACATTGGAACAATAAGTCATCTATATCATCATTTTGCTACACAATCCAATAACTTGAAAACTATGATTCAAAATTCAAAATCATAAAAAAGTAAATTATAATTATAATTAATCCATCAATTTTTCACGCAAACATCAATATAATAGAATGAATTAAGATTAAGTCATCTATGTTATCATTTTGTTACACAAATACCTATGTTAGTTAAATTCTATTTATCAATTCATTACAATTCAAAATCTTAGATGACTAATGAAATTTTGTTACACAAATACCTAAGTAAATATCTATATAATAAATTACATTAGTTGGATTCTCTCTTTTATCAATTTATTACAATTCAAAATCTTAAAAGAATAATGAATTAAGATTATAATTAGAAATTTCATAAATACAAAGTACAAATAAAAGGTACAAGACTAAAAATGTCATTTAACACTTAATTGCTTATAGATTGTTGTTAACAAGTGAATTGTTATGAGTAGGGATGACAATGAGTTGAATCTGGATAGATCCAACCTAGATCCATTGTTATATGGTATCCAGATCTAATTGGATGTTGATGTTCATATGCTAATCTAATAGATATGAATTTAAAATGGATCTTAAACAAAACATAATTTCACATTTTCGGGTCCTTGAATTGTTTTCTGATTTTTTTTTGTATCAAATTTATTTTCTTAATTTTTTAAAATTTTCAATAAATTTAAAAAAATTATTTTTTACAAAACTGACCCCAAAAAGTAATTTCAAATTTTCAGGCCATTTCAAAAAAATTTTAAAAAATTTCTTGAACCAAATTTATTTCCATTATTTTTCAGATTTTGTATAATTTTTTTAGATTTTTTTCGAAAATGAACCGTAAAACGGAATTTGGTTTAATTGGATCTTTGGATAGGAACGTAATATGATTGGATTCAGATCCAATCAATACCTAATGGATCTTAACTATAATGGATTTGGATCATATGTTTATGGATATGATATGAGGATATGGATTGGATCCCAAATCCATTCTCATTCCTAGTTACTGGGAGGTAGACTTATAGTTAAAGTAAATGCTAATTGTTGTTATTTTTAGGATAAGGATACAAAGAAGGTTTTGGCGATTAGATGGAAGGAAAGGGGTTCATACGATATGGCCAAATATTAGGTGAGCCTCCAATAATGAGCTTTGCTTTTGTGCAAATCTAATAAATAGCCAAATATTTGGCACTTAAGACTAGACATATGTTTGTTAATAGTCAGTTACAAATTCTTGATGTCAATTTCAGAAGTATTGATTTTCAGTATGATGTTTGTCTTTGTTCCAAACAAATAAAGACTTCCATTTTAATAGTAGCAACAATTCTTCATCTTTAATTTTCGTTTTGGTGTACATGATCTCTAGGGGTCCTCATAAAATCTCATCATCTTCTTTTGAATAATAAACCTCATCATTGATTTATGCAATGCCTTATTTTACTAAAAACTAAAATCATATAGCTTTAGATATCAAGAGTCTTGTAAATAATTTCACTTGACATGGAATCATGGCGAAGGTGGCTTGATAAGATAATGGAGTAAACATTGAATGCAAGAAGTTTTTCCATGAAAAGGAAACATTGCATCAAAGATGTCTTTACAATATTCAACAAAAATGTGTTGTTGAGAAGAAACAGAAAACTCTTTTAAATACCATTAGAGCTCTATTGTTTCAGTCTCATGTTCCTTTGTGCAAATATTAGTAATGTCTTAATATCGGAATTCTGGTCCTTTTGTGGAAATATTGTTAATGTTTTAGTATCATATTTCTGGCCTATTTGTGCAACTATTATCAATATTTTTTTATAAAACAAATCGCATTATCTAAACTCTGGACTAAGAACTTGTAAAAACTCCAAGCTAGATTATGGTTAGAAACTAGAAGTTTGGAAAGGGACATCTATGTTTAAGTGATAAGCATAATTTATATCATGATTTTATAACTCATTTTCCATGTATTTCTTGAGACAATCTGTTGTTTCTTGTGGTTTTTGCAAGTATATTTCAGGTTTTCATGGTAGCAGCATGAAGTAGTTGCAAGCTGGACTTTTGGGTAGCAGAAGGGAGGGACATGTAGCTGAAATTGGAGCCAAAATTATGGGAGAAAGGATCTGACATGATTGGCTGCCAACTAGTGGGGATTAGGTGTATTTTTTGGTTATTTTATTGTTTTTTACTTGGACACCATTTACCCACCAAGACTCTTTTTGTAAGCTAAGTATTTTGTGGCATCTTGAGTGGGATATTTAGGGAAAGAGAAAGAGATCCATCTTATTCTTCTCTTCATCCTTTTTCTTCTCTGTAATCAGATTTAGAATTCATTTTTCACTCCTACTCCATTAATGGAGGAGGAGGTTTTCTTTATAAATATGTAGTATGCAGTCTACTGTTGCGACCTTCTATTTCAACTGTCAGATTGTCTACCTTGCAAGATCACTGTAATGTTTTCCTCCTTTTATTTGTGTGTGTTGAATGTTGAATATTTATGATTATTAGTTATGCTTTGTATGTCTATGTGAACCTTGATCAAGTTTGCATCCGTAGCTTCATAACTGAGACCGAGAGGAGAGGTTGTGAGGTTGGCAAATAACTAACACATATTCTTGTATGAGACCGAGAGGAGATTGCAGGGTATGATAACTAGTTGACATTATAATGCTGATTGTACTTAATGTTAGGTTGTTTATGTGTTAAGACCGAGAGGAGATGCATGTTACATAACTTAAGATCATTGTGAGGCTGAGAGGTAATCAATGAACATAAGAATGAGTAAATCTAGATCATCAACCTTAATCAAGTTCAACATTTAACAAATTGGAGGAAGTTGTTAGAGCAATCTATTTAGGTTTTGCCCTTTGATTGTCTGTATTGCAACCTTGTTATTCTTTTGTTGATTGTGTGCTTGAGTAAACACTCGTAAATGAATTTAGGATCCAAATGCATGCATTTCTATGACAACAAGAACCGAGAGGAGACTTGCTATAGTAAGAATCACAAGCACATACATGACAACCTTGAGATTGCGGGGGTGAACACCCTGCTACCGAGAGGAGATAGGTTGCATGCTAGGGATTCTAACATTCTATTAGATGTTTAACTGTACTTAATGCAAGGTTGTTGGTTTATTAAGGCTTGAGAGTAGATGTACACCATTAGCCTTAGAAACAAAGTAAGGACTGAGAGGAGATCTTGGGGAAATTAGGTTGAGATACCTTGGATCTATGTTCTCATACAAGTTGCATGCATAATTGATTGAAGGGACTAGATTGTTTGTGAGGAGAAGTAGCATGTCATTGTTGCTGCTTATAGTTAGTATGTTATATTTCTATAGTCTTAGCTTATCACCTCCACAATCTATAAGGAAAACCTACTGACCCAGTCCATAGAAACATCTCACATTCTTTTAGCTTGCTCCGTGAGGATACGACCTTGTGCTTACCACACAAAAACCGACCCTAGTGCACTTGCTAGGCATACCTTTAGGTAGCAACAGTAAGTCACGTGATTTTTTATGAAGAGGTCGACATTTGAAATATTTTTTTCTCTTGATGCATATCCCATTTCATAGAAAATTAAGTGTCATTCATTATAGGGTAACTTACATGGCCTACCCAATATGAAACATGGATTTGGGACAAACACCCACCCTAGAAAAACTATCCCATCCATTGACTAAACAGTTAAAATAATTACAATCAGAACATTCTTAATATTTCAATTAACACTAACCGTTCCCAAATTAACACGATATCCTGGATTTATATATATCCTAGATATATCGCGATATATCGAGGATATAACACGATATATCTAGGATATATCTTGTATATATGCTAGATATAACACGTGTTGGTGTGCCCTAGTTCATAGGCATCGGGTCTCAATAATGTACCATATTCATTATGTACATTAATTGTAATAATCTTTTCTAAAGTATATCTTGTACTATATTTAGATTAGAGTATTCATTGACGTGACATCATAAAAATGTTGTTCCGAGTTTGTCTTAACCATGGGAACCGATAAGACCATAAGCTCGTGTATTGGCTGATTATTTGATAAATAAGGCATCAATACAGGCACATGTTAGTTAGCACAGGGCTGGACCGATCCACATAACAATGTCACATGGTGACACGTTACAGACCATATTGCCAAGTAGATCTCAACTATTCTTAGACTGGATTTCAATTTATTATTAATGTGGGATTAGATGCACTTTGACATATACCTAACAGGTCCTTAAATATTGGATTACAAGTACGGGTATGCTGGGTGTAATTTTATGAACTCATTAATAGTTGTATTGAAGTGATGGGATTGCCGTCGATTTGATAAACCAAAATGAATCACCGACCACTTGATGAATGAAAGGAATTATGGAGCTCCCAAATGAGTAGGTTGCTCATTTGTAATAATCATTTCATTATAGATCAAGAAACACAATGAACATTATAAGAGGGTGATGTGACCATGCCTCTAGTTTATTTCATCAATGAAAATTGGCAAGGGATACAGTGAGATAACTACCGGGTTTTAGTATCGTATTAAGATTAATGTATTCCATCCTGATTGGGATTGTAATGATTTGCTAGAATCCACTTACAGTTTATGGGTTGGATCCCCATGGCCAACATATGGACGGACCCAATGGATTGTGTGCCTTGAACTACTGATTGGGGATTCTTGTACAAGTAATGTTATAAGGTGATGGAAGTATCAATTATTAATTAGTTTAACATTTCAAGTCAATCTAATTGAATAATTGGCAATGAACTCTAAGTATTGATTTAAGTTAATGGTATAATACAATGTCATTTGTATTATTCAATAAAGTTAAATTAATGAAGTTAAAGGAATTTTTCATATGGTATTTATTTGATAAATAAATTCATATGAATTATAATTTAACTTGTACAAATAAATTATTTAAGTGTATACTTATTTAGTTACTAACTAGTTTAGTTAGTTAATTAAAGTATAGTATAAAATTTAAGTTAATTGTATTTGGTAACCTTTTTCGGTTGATGGTATCGATGTCATCTTTTTGGTGACGATGTCATCTCTTGGTAAGGTTTTCACACCTCGGTGAGGATGTCACATCTTGGTAAGGTTGTCACACCTTGGTGAGATTGTCACACCTTGGTGAGGATGCTACATCTTGGTGAGGTTGTCACACCTTGGTAAGTATGTCACATCTTGGTGCATCCAAAGTCTTGGTGAGGTTGTCACTTGGTGCATCAAAAGTCTTAGTGAGGTTGTCAAAGTTTGGTGACCTTTTGATGGTGTATGTACACACCATGCCATCACTCTAAATCTCTATAAATAGGGGGTAAGAGTTCATCATTTCACACGCCACAACTTCACATATTTCCATCTCTTCTAACACTCTCAACAAGAGATGTATGAGACGTTTTCCGGCTAGCACTGGTCCTGATTCGAGAGAAGTTTACACATGTTGACATTGGAGGGCTTCCATTAGAAAGCCTTAATCCCATTTCCATCCTCAGACTCGATCTCGGTCCCACTTTGAGAGGAACTCACACACTGGTGGTGGAAGGGCTTGTTCGTGAACTTAGTGGTGGAAGGGTTTGCTCGCACACTTGGTGGTGGAAGAGCTTGTTCATGTACTTGGTGGTGAAAGGGCTGCTCGGATACTTGGTGGTAGAAGGGTTTTCTCGCACGCTTGGTGAAGGAAGGTTTCCACTCACAAACCTCATCCTCTATCGCCATGACGTCTCTGATGGAGACTACTAAGTGAGTTTTTATTTACATGTACTCTCACTTAAATTTAAACTCATTGAATGGTTCTCGCAGAAACACGGTCCTTTCGAATTTTAGAAAAATTTTAACCGGTATTCTACTGCACTCGGTTGATTTTTCAACGATGAATTCCTTCAACTGGTATCAGAGCAGGGTTTCTTTCGAGTTGATTAATGGATTTTGTTCCATATGATTCCTATTGATGATAGGAATGGTTGATGGAATTTTAAATATTGTTAATCTTTTCCATGGATTTTTCAAAAGATAAGATATGAATTTATCTTTTATTGTTCTTCTTAATATTATTGTGTTGTATTAAATTTTTTTTAGTTTAGAACATAATTAATTAAAGAAAAGAAACAAATTAAATAAACCATTATGAATATTGGCTAAGTGAGTCTTAGGATCCATGTATGTTCTGGCAAGGATTGAACTTGGTGTCTTGCCCTCCTGGGCACCTCTCCTACCTGGGAGTGTGCATTGGCAACTGGACTCTAAATGCTAAAGGATTCCCTGTGGATTATTTGACTTCTAGTAGAGGAACTAGATTCCGTATATTTTTTTAAATCCGTTTTTATAAAGGTGCATTGGATTGTTTTATAATGTTTCAAAGTGTTTTGAATTTGTTTTAAAATTTGATCCAACGGCTTGAATTTCAAAGTAGCTAAATTTGATAAATTTTGTAGTTGAAATTTTTAAGGATTTTCTCTATTGGAATCCAAAGCAAAATTTGGCGGATTTTGGTTGGATTGGCATATGAGATTTTCCTTAGTTGTTTTTACTTGAGTTTTCTTGGTTTATGTTTTATACATGAAACTTGGACTTGGCATGTAATATGGTAAATTGTGAAATTGGCTAATTTGCTTATGGTACCAATACAAATGGGTACATCAAAGTTATAGGAATTATGATCCCCAAAATTTGAGTGGGAGCAAAATTGATAATTTTGCTTTATGACTTCGGTCATAAGGGTCTTGACCAGCTTCAAGATCATGGTTGGCTAAGTTGATGGTTTCACCTCTTATTTGGTTAATATAACTTGATTATTTAAAAAGGATATTTCAAAGGTTTTAAAGAACTGCTCATTTATAAAAACCAGATAACTAATCCATCAAATTATAAAGTTGTTTATAAGTTCTATCCGGATTCACGCCTCGTGGGAGCAAGATACTTCTTCAGGTAGAGATAGTTCTCTTCCTGACATTACACTTTGATGTAGTGATTCTCACAATGCCACATTTTGCAGCCATGGTTACAGGAGAAACTTTGCGTATATTCTCCTCCCTTAGGGCGTAAGTACAATCATTCTCAGTACTTTAGCCGAAGCTTGGTGGATAGTGGCTTTGGGGCTCGTTCAGTTCGTAGCTGGCTTGTTCGTCTTCAGAATTTTCTCATGGATGAATTGTGTGGGTATTTCTTGGTTGAACATCACTCGAGTCGTCGTTAGCATGGAGAATAATGGAGTAATCTTACTCAGCTTCTTAGAAGTGACAATCTACTCTCCCAATCATCTTAGGAGGAAGTCTGGCTATGAACAACGTTTTCCCAACATCTTCCGTGGCAGCTTTGGGACAATCAACAACTACATGGATGGGCGTATCGAAACATTATGGGACAATAGCCGGATGAAGAACGTGAATCTAACCCATGATTTCAACTACCTAGTTGATGCTCATTGCTTGTGGCTTTCGAAAATCCGTGTCTGTAGAAATCTGACATTGGCAACTTCAAGCTCCAGCTCTTAGAATCAATATACAATCTGCTATGTAATGATTAGCTATATGCAATGCAATAATAACATTTGCAATTCATTAACTGATAAGTGTATAATTACACTTATTTTCATGGTATTAACATGACAAATTTGCTTAAAATTTAGTTTATTTTATATCTCTTTTACTATATTTCATGAGGTATATTCTTGTTTTTGTTGCAAGTACAGGTTTTGTGAGAATCTTAGATGTAAAATGAACAAAAGTGGAAAATATGTCATTTGATGGTAAACTTATGAATTAATGAGTTAGAGTTGGAGTTGGCAAATTTTGGTGAAATAACAAAGAAGAATCATGAAGAAAGTGTCACTGTGACCATACGTTGTGGACATAAGAAGAGGTCTCAATGACAAGTCGTAGTGGCGACTATGCCTCACGTCCGTGAATTGTGGGCACATCAGAGGATACAATAGAGAGAAATCACGAGCGCGACTTGTGTGTCGCGGGCGTGACACTGCAGGCACAGCACGCCACACAGCAACAATTTTTCAACCGTTTGCAACCGCCATCAACTACCAACCGAAAATACATGATTTTTGGATGATTTTAGTCAAGATAAAAGTGCCTTTTCATCATCTAATAAGTATCCAAGGGTTACAACTCTTCACCAAAAGATGGCTCTTCCAAAAAGACACAACTCTTCACCAATAGACACAACTCTTCATCAACTATATAAGGAGTGTTTCTGCATCATTTAGGACATGTGTGACGGGGTGTTTAGACAACCATACACATGGAAATCATGTGTATTTGTATGAAAGTATGAGTGGTTATGTTGTGTGAGAGAATTCATAGATTTTTCTAGTGTTTGAGGGAGGTTATGTGAGTGATTCGATCTGTTCTTCGATCATTTCATTTCTCTGCAAATTTGAGTGCTTATTGTATGAGTGTATTTGCAACATCACAAATCAATAAGATTTCTTTGTTCTTCAACTTTCTTTTGTTTCAAAGTCACAAGAAGATAAAGTCTGAGAGGAACAACGCCATCCATTGAATAGCGAGAAAGGTTTGATCTCCCTTTTAAATTCGTTAGGCATACCTTATAAAAACTTAGTTTATTTTTCTGTATATACTGTACTTTCATGAAGGTTGTAATATGTCTATGTGTTATAATGTGCTTCCTATTTGATGGTTATAGGCATGATAGTTAACTATGATGAACTGGTTAGTCTTTAATTTATGATTAGGATTGACACAAATTAGTTGTATCACTAGACTGAGTTTTAGTGCTTTTGGGACTCACTATAGTCAAACATACACTAGGATTGGAAAATATATTTAATGTGGATTCTACAGTGATTCACTGAATATTAAAAAGTTTAGAACCAAATTTGTTGAAGATATGAAGTGCAAGAATTGTTTTGGTCATTTGCATGATCTGTTCTCTACACTAGGCTTATGTTTCATCTTATATGCATATCTATCATTTTTTTTCATCATCCTCAACCCAAAACATTTATCCTTTATTTTGTTTTATCTATACCTTTCTCTTGATTGATTTCTAAAAACCGAGGTCCCTCCCTGTGGGATCGATAGCTTTTAAAACTACATCGCACTCGTATACTTGCGGTTATCATCATTTTTCTCTTTGGTGATCGGTATTGACAACACCTGTTCGAAAGATGAACTCATTAAAATTACTAAGTAGAAAAGTGTCGAACATTAACACTAACATGTTGTATTTTAATATTTAGATGCAATACAACCAAAAAAGGGGTTAGTTCAAAGAGATAGACTTTGATGGTGGTATCCATCCTTGTGGTCGCTAGTTGCTGTTAGCAACCCTTTTTTTCAGGTTTTGTCACTAACAAAACTCTCATTCTTTTGTGTCCTAATTTTTACCATGAGACCCTTTCTAGTCCCAATGGACATTATACGTGATAGTGCT
>CAOJBJ010486086.1:0-12366 GCA_948291685.1 Euphorbia celastroides | reverse complement strand
CAGAATTGATCAGCAAATTGCAAGCTCATGAGCAGAAGACTTCCATGAGAAATGAAGGCATTGTTGAAAATGCTTTTCAGGCAAAACAAAAAAGGAAGCAGCCAACTTTTTATTCAAAGGAGAGTTTTTCTAAAAAGAAGCAGCAAGGGCCAAAAGATTTCTCTGAAAAGAGACTGTATCCACCTTGTTCATTTTGTGGAAAAACAAATCATCCAGAGAGAAAATGCTGGAAAAATGTGCAATGCAGAAATTGCAACATGATGGGCCACATTGCTAAGTTTTGTAAGAGGAAAAATGAAACAAATCAGCATCAAGAGAGACAGAATCAACAAGTTCAACAACATGCCAGCTTTGTTGAGAATCAAGACCAGCAAGAAAGTTATTTGTTTATGGCAACTACTGATCTTCATGCTCGTAGAGGTGATTTGTTGTATATTGATAGTGGTTGTACCAATCACATGGTGAAAGATCGGAGGATGTTTTCTTGCTTGGATGAGAGTTGTAGAATCAAAGTGAAGCTTGAAAATGGAGTGATTGTTGAAGCTCAAGGAAAAGGTTCGGTGCCGGTTCACACCAAACAAGGTACGAAGATGATTACGGATGTGTTGTTCATGCCTAGCTTGGATCAAAATCTATTGAGTGTTGGACAAATGCAAAACAAAGGCTATTCAATTTTGTTCAAAAATGATTATTGTCATGTTTATGATGCTGCGGATGTTGAGATTGTTAAGGTGAAAAGACTGGATAATAGCTATGTTTTGTACTTGAATGGAATTTTGGAGGAAGAGTTCTTTGAGGAGAAATCACAAGAAGAAGCTAAAAGTGATGTTCTCGAAGTTTGTCAAAGATGCAGTGTAGCTATTCTTGAGCCTAAAATTTTTGAAGAAAAGAGTTCAAATGGAAAGTCAAGACTTGTTGTGAAGAAATTGAAGAAGAAATCGAAGCAAACTCCCAAAGTTCTCTATGACAAGATGCAAAGTTACTTGCAACCATTTGGATTGAGGAGAAGCATTAAGGAGTTCACATTTAATACAAACAAAGGGCAGCAAGTTAAAGCGAAGAAGATTAAGGCAAGGTTCAAATTTCTGAGGAGTAAGCTTGAATATGTAACAATTCATTGTCCAAGGAGGAGTGTTGGTTTGTGGACAAATGAATGTTGCAAAATTGATTATGTTTACATTGAGTCATTTAGTTTTCAAGAGTCATGTTTTTAGATTTGTGTAAGTTCATGAATTAGTTTGTAGATTCATGAATGATTGTGTTTCTTTATTAATGTCTGTGTTAGTTCATGAATTGGTGTCTAGATTCATGACGAGTTGTGTCTTTTGTTAAGGGTCATGTAATAGGTATAAATAGATGTCTTTTGTAAGGTTTGAATTATGAGAGATATTATAGGTTCTCCATCAAAACAGATTTCCTTTTTATACTTCCAGTATACTCTAGTATACTTCAGTATACTCTGTTCTTTCAAGTTGAAAACTAACAGAAATCCAACAGAAACATGCCGATCTTAAAATGAAGCTCCAATCGGTGTGGAATTTTTCATGTCAATGGAAATTGATTTCTTTGGGAAGAGGATCATTTCACATAATCATGTCATCTGCGGCTGAAGTGCAGGCCATTTGGAGATTGGGGAATTTAAACCTCAATCCAGGAATCATCCGCTTTTCAACATGGTATCCCGGCTTTGATCCTTCTTCTCACAAGCAAACCAATGCTCAGGTTTGGGTTAAACTCTTAAATTTGCCTTATGAATTTTGGGATAAATCAATCTTATCTGCCATTGCTAGCGGAATTATGGTACCCTTGAGATTCGATAAAAACAGTCTCGGGAGAATTTGGGCACTACGCTCGAATCCTTGTAGACATTGATCTTGCAAAACCACTCAAGGACCAGCTGAGAATTGATACAGATGACTCCAAATTTTGGATCTCTGTTGAATATGAGAAAGTCCCGGCCCTGTGTTCGACTTGCCATTCAATCGGGCATGTTTCTACTCAATGCAAAAAGAATGCCCAGCCCCCAAAAAGTTCGAATGCAAAAATTCATGATCCAATTAAGCCTAGGGATCGAAGCAGATCAGTATCTCGTGTTTGGAGAAGGAAGCACAAATCAATCAGCCCTACTCGAGATCGCTCTATGATGGATAGAGGAACGACTTCAAAGAGCCCTGTTCAGAAACGTACAGGCAAAGAACTAATTTCTTGGGATGATCAATGTAATAGTAGTGATAGTGATGAAATACCTCAAATTGAGGAATTTGCTCAAACTCTTTCCAAAAGAAGCCTTACCACTAACCAGGAGAAAACTTTGGCCATTAAACCTTCTGTCGAAGGAACCACTGCAGTTGAAGATCTTCAAGATAGATCAGCCTCTCCTGATGTTGTTGAAGCAACGGATACACAGGAAGCTGCGGGTGCACTGGTTATTCCTCGTAGCAAACCGAGACAACAAGCTTTGAAGGAGAGAATTAATGCTGCAAAAGTATCGACGTCAAATGCCTTCAAGGCCTTGGAGGTTTTTAACCTGGAGGGGATTGATCTTGAAGTATGCTTAAACCATAATAAAACCCCCTGATAACTTGCCTGAGAATTCCCCTAGCTTGGGTTCTCCGGTGAGTAGCGCCTCCAACAGCACAAATTCCAGTTGGAAACCTTTCACAGTCAAGAAAAAGAAAGGTTTTTCGATCTCTTCCAAAGAACAACATAAGCGTGGACATCATCAGTATGGCCACTAGACTCGTTAATTGAAGATTTAGATTGTATTAGTGTTTTTTCTTTGTTGATGCTGTTTCAAAGCATTTGATCACTTTGGGTTCGCTTTCCTTGCTGCCCCTCAAATGTTGTCTTTTTTTTTCCCTTTTAATGAAATTCGAGCCTTGGTTTTCCGGCCTCCGCTTATTATAAAAAAAAAACACGAATATGAGTAGTTGAAATGTTTTCCTCCAAATACGAGAAATCGAACATCTGTTAAAGAGATTAAATAACCGGTCAAGTGTCAAAGTGAGTTAAGAGAACATTCACCCATGTTAGGGAGGAAGTGGCCAATCCAATTATCTCATTCACCGAGTAACTTTAAGGGTGCTCCAGTTAGTTGGCAGTATATGTTTAATAGCACCCTAACCAATCCACTGAAGGAGTCAAGGTGTGGCTATCCACCCCTCAAAATAAAACTAAAACAAAAAAAAAAGTAATTATGAAGTAGAATAGTTCACACACCTTTGGAGCATTTTCAAGATCGGCGCTTGAATTTGATAAGGTTCCTTCATCGAGCATAAGGTGAGGCTCATAAAAGTACTGCAATTCCACCATTGTTTGTCAAAAAAAATAATGCCTATTTCATAAATTATACAATTACAACGATAATAGAAAGTGTTCAACTTGAACAGTAGCATCTTTTGGTATTCAAATGAGCAAGACGGGCGAGCCATGACTTCATAGGATAATGTAGTCCACATGGTCAATATAATACGCATTATTCCATATTACAAGCAAGACAAGATTTGTCTGTCATCTACTAAGTGGAAACCCATGAAGTTCGACTCATAAGTTTCATATTCTAATTCAAGACTATCTCGGAGAAGTGAGAATATTCAACGTAGGTAGTGAAATCACGAGTATGACAAGTAAATGTTGAACTTAGAACCTTATAAATTACAAGTAAAGCAATCGATTGTTGAAATTGAGACAAGTTTTCACTGGACTTGTGAAATCTTCGTGTACGGAAACATACACATATCGCTCTTATAATAACGCATTTATTACTTTCTTTCATGAGAACTAAGGCAAATAGAGAAAAATAGAACAAAATGTCTTAGCTAGAAGATACTTTTACTGGTTCTCTCGTGCGCACACATATGTTCTCGTAATAATCACGCAATTTTATGCCATCCTACGTCACATAATAATTAGATTACTTATTACAAGTAACCGAAAAACAGAAAAAGTTGTTGAAATGTTAAATTAGTGAACTTTCTTTAAATGAAACAAATTAATTTACAATTGACAAATACATACTTTCTCGTGGGAAACAATTGACAAATATTCATAGATGATCACGCTGCCTGTGGAGACATATTTAGCAATATTTTATATACTTTACTCATAGATTTTGTATATATATTCACTCATATATTCATCTCAGCTGATATTTTTAAAAAAAAAAAAATTGGACCTAACGTGAACTGAGAACTGAAAATACTTTCCTATGTCTTCAGAAAAGCCTGTTAATATGTTCACCCTAACGGAAAAGATAAAAATGAAACCTGATCTAATTTGTCAGCAAATTTACCCTTCGATCTGGTTCGTTAATTTACTTTCCTGTCTTCTAGCGGTAATTCTCTTCGTCTAATTGCTCTTATATCTTTTATTCTTTTGTTTGTTCTTCGGCTTTGGTTCAGCAGTTCATATTGCTGATTAGGGTGGTCCGATTCATTGTTGAAAATATTGATTGGTGCCAATCTAGTAGGAACATAGTTGTCTGCCTTGTCTATACTTAACTAATAAGTAGTCCTGAACTCTAATTTTCACTGTCATATAATCTAGAAATGGAAAAAAAACAATGTTCAAAAGAATCAAACATTAATTAAAGTAGCTCCTCCTACTCAACATTGATCACCTTCAACACCTGAAGGGAATAATGCTGATGAAAATTGGTCGGTAGTTAAGGCCAAAGGTAAAAAGAAATCTACAGGTTCATCCTTAACAAGTGGAACAAATTATGCTCCCCAAAACTCGAAAGTTCGGACGCAGTAACTAGGACTTCATCGTTATCATCATGTGAAAGCTCTTGGCACAATATGGACGAAGAAGATATTATCTCACGACACGCTTTTGCTATGCCCAAAAAGTGTCGATTTTCTGTGGCTAGTCTTTAACCATTTCAACGTACCTGTCGGAAGCCTGATAGATATTCTCCTTCTTTGTAAGTAATTGTGTTTTCTTGCTATGATCTATTTTTCTTTAATTTGTTTTGTTTGTTTCCTTTTCGTTTTTAAATAAAATCGAGGTCGGTTTTCCGGCGTCAAACTTATATATAAAAAAGATGTTACATCATGACATCGTGAAAGTGGACTAAAGACTAAACTTAATTGTCTATTCAAAGCTCGACCTTAGAGAGATAAGCTCTTCCTTCTCTCTAGAATTCATCAAGCCAATTCTCCTTTCACCCTGATAGACGTGGAATCCGTCAAAATAAATTCCTCTACTCTAACGACAAATTTTGCAATATGTGAGTGAATTGGGTCGAATCCACATAAATCAATTTAATTGATTGAAGACAAGAAAAATAAACTGAAAAATTAAAGAATGGGGCTTTGAGAGATTTCGTTGGTTGAAAACTGAACTAAAAATACTAAAAATAAATAAGAAGAACATATAATACATAAAAAAACAAGCATGATAGAACTGATAAGATACCTGATTTGCAGTTGTAAAGTCTTTTGCTCTCTGAAGCTATGGAATCGTCTAGAGTCCAATGGCTGAGGATGAGGTTGTGGCAGTAGTTCCTCTGGATAAATGGAACAGTTGGAAACAAGAGGAATCCATCTATAATTAGCAGCATATGTGAGGCACCAATTTACTGATTCTTGAAGTCAAATGTCGTCTATATCTCCTTATTCATCAGCTCTAATGAACCTTCATTTTTCATATGCCATATTTAACGTTAGTTTTTTCTCTTCAGTTTTTTAAAAAGTAATTTCCACAAACCTAGAATGTGATTACCTAGAAGCCCTGATTAGTAGTTGCTATTGAAGGCGATCAATGTTGAACACTCATGTTTGTCTTGTCTTTACTTAATTGATCAGTACTCTTGAATTGTGTTTTTCATCGTTATATAATTTTAGAACTGGAAGGAAACAATGTTCAAAACGATGAAACAACATCTAAAGTAGCTCCTTCCAGTCAACAAGGACAACCGTCAACACCAACTACTAATCAGAGCATCCAGATACTTACATTTTGTGCCAAGTTATTTTGTTTTCGTCGTTACATTTTGGAAAGTGGATTTTTTTTTTTTAATAAATGAAGAGTAAAAACTAAAGTTAGACATGCTATGAAAAACGAAAGCCAAGTTCAGAAGAGTTGATGAATAAGGAGGCAGAGAAGACATTTGACTTCACATACCACAAAAATCAGTAACATGGTGCCTTACAGCCGTTGCTAATGATAATTGGATTCCTCTTTTTTTTGTGTAGTTCCACTGATCCTGAGGAACTAGGACAACAATGGAATCGCATTTTTCATCCAACTCAAGACGCTCGATGTACTACTCACGGTCTGTAATTGATAAATGAAATTAATCAAAGTCACTTTTTTTTCACACTACACATGAATTTCATTTTCGTTTATGTCAATTAATTTCCACCCACATAAAATTCAGTTCAATTTACCATGCAGGTTAGGGTTGATGGTGAATTTGGAAAGGAATAATTCTTGGTTCAACATCACTTAAGTGTACTTTGCTAGCTTTTCTTCTGTATAATTAGCTAGCTTTTGGTAAACTCATTATCTTTAGAGACATAGTTTCGTAAATGCCATGAATCAAAGAAACGAACCTGAAATTAAACAATGATGTTGTTCTAGGTGTCTTTGAAATTAGAGCAACGGAAGAAGTTTCAATAGAGCATGGAAGACGGCAGGCTTGATGGAAAGAGTGAACCACCTAATGCATTTCGTCATTGATGAAACTCTAACAACATTTACTGATGAAAAAACTTAAATCTGTCTGGCCTCAATGCTCTATTTTCTCCACACAATAGCAAAACTTTCTGAATTTTATCAGAGTGAGACTAGTAGGCCCTTTGGCAACGTTGTCTGTGACTAACTTCGATGCAAATGCTGATGGAAGAGAACCAAATGGTACAGGACTAGTTGGACTCTATTTACATGTTTGGAACCTATTGCCTTTGCTTATGCTACTGCCCACTTTTCTGGAATTAGCTTAGCTTAATGTTCTCTAATATTTGCACTGTTTTGTCACAATATATCTATGCTTATTAATTTGACCCAACTAGTGCCTGAAACTCCATTTAGCCCCATAGTTGAATAGAAGTGAGGATAGAATTTTAATTTCTACTGGTTTGGGCTTGCATCCTCTTACCTTTTCTATTTAAATGAAACTCTGAATATTTGATTTATTTTCTAATCAGAAAAATAAAAATAAAAATGAAACACCAAATAGTTGCATGATATACAACACTCTCCATAGAAAGCCCCTGTATCTTCTGGGAGAGAAACCTGAATTTCATAGTTTATGTAAATGTTAATGGCACAACATAAACATAAAAATAATAAAATGGAAGTCTAGTTCCTGAATCATCCTGCACAAAGCTTATGGTCGGACAAAAGGAAGATCAAATGAGATATTAGAGTCAATGTAAACTCAATGTTTATCATCATAACAATTGTAGCCCTTGGACCTAAGAATTACTGTCTACAAGATTCCCTCCCAATGTAAAAAGATGAATAAGTTCACAACAACATATTTTCCGTTATAAGATTAAATACCATATCAGATAGGAAGTTGTCAATCCAGCTACCTACGAGCTATTGTGTCTGCATCGTCTGGTCATCTGAGCGATATGTCTCAGGATTTGGTGAATTCTCGTTTTCCAACTCCGCAGAAGTCCCGTCCCTATCACTTTGGATGTCCTAGTCAATCAACATGGAAAATAACAAGAAGAACTTTCAATATAGTACACTATGATAAAAATTAAACTTCTTGAAATTGCTGAAATTCGAGATTATATATTCATATTTTGGGACCTTTTCCCGGCTATAAGCCTTGAGTGGTGTCGGTCAAGGCCACACTCAAAGGCTGCCTCAGTCAATGGTTTAATCTTTCTTGGCTTGCCCCAACGACAACATTATTCAATTATTTCAGCTTCTAACCATCTAGATATAATCTAAGTAGTAGCAGATATAGGATCAAAACTTCTAGGGTCCTCTACAAAATTGGCAATATATGTTTTCTACCACCCTAACCAAGACACCAATGGAGTCCGAGGAAACTCCAGTAGCCAAGTTGTGGTTGCCTCTAAACCAGGCTCTCAAAATCAAGCTAAAATACTTAAAAAAGAGTTACGCTGACTAATTCATACCCTTTGAGCATATTCGTGGATGGTACTTGAACATGATGATGCTCCATTGTGTAGTGACTGAGCTCCTTTAACTTCTTGTCGAAGTGACTCTTCAAACAATCCAAGAACTTTTTGGCTGTTTTGAAAGACCGGTATTGTTTTCCAGTTGATGGATCGTAGAAGTACTGCAGTTTCAACGTTGTTTGTCAACATTAATCATTAGACATCCTCACACATTCAAATTACAAAAATTCTAGTGGAGTGATAATCTCGATTTTCATTACTATCGGAAAATCTAGCGAACGTTAAGTCTAAAAAATATGTCATCATTTGGAATTATGTTGATTTATCAGAATTTGAATGTAGGTAGGAAAATCACTATATGACAAGTAATCTGTTGAAATTAAAAGCTTAAATTTACAAGTAAAGCAATCAATTGTTGAAACTAAGATAAGTTTTCTGTGAAAGTCGTGTTAACACTCTTTTTAGGAGGATCAATAGTGGTTCCTAATTCTATTCATATTACACTTGCAAATGCATTCACATATATTATTCTCATTAAAAAATATACTCATATATTAATTATTTTATATTTGAAATTGACGCTAATAGAGGAAAATAGAACAAAACATCTTAACTAAATGATAATTTAGTTGTTCTTTCATACACATATATATCCGTCCGGACCATGCAATTTTATGCCTATATGACACGTTATCGTTAGATTACTTGTTATAAGTAACCGAAATAAGTTATTGAATAGTTTATTTAGTACAACTTCCGTAAAAGAAATTTATTAAATTACAAACGACAAATACATACTTTATTCGCGGGAAGTCATAATCAAAACAATATAATTGCATGTATATGAATATATTGTCGGTTAAGATACGATTGTCGGCTCAATTTTCCAAGAAGATGAAATGATTGATGAGAATGTAACTCATAGGTTTAACACAAGATGGAGGAGTGGTATTGGTGAATTATGCAACAAAAAGTTAGATTTTAAATTGAAAGGAAATTTCTTTAGAAATGTGGTTAGACTAGCTATGCTTTATGGGAGTGAGTACTGAACAATACGTTTCGAGGCACCTGACAATTGATTCTAGTAGATTGTTGTACTCAAAGGGCTCAGGTTGGTGCTGGAGCTCTGGTTCGTGTTGGGGCTCAGAATGTGGCAGGGGTTGAGATTGATTTCCACTCTTTCGCTTGTTTCGTCCCATGGATAAGCAACCTTTTGCATATACACATCATACTATATTAACCATCTACCGATGCTCAATTGTTGATGACAACTTAAGCTAAAATAGACGAAAACTTATTCTTTCCGTATCCGAAGGCTCGCCAATAGCAGTTTGGTCAGATATTGATCCTAAGTACTTCAGTGCATTTTTCAATGAACGAAACTGTTTTCCAGTCCCACACGCTTGTAGAAATACTGCAATTCCAAAAATTTTTATTAACGTTTCATAAATAAGTATAAAAGCGGGGAGAGTGTTTTGTAGGCAAGTGAATGAGTCAACCTAGTTGAATAGTTCGCCCCGAAATTTCCACTCTCTCCATTTTATTTTTTCCCTTTAGGAGAACACATCATTCCCTTGGAGGTTTTTTAAAGAAGCGTTTCATAAATAATTTCATTTGCTTAATATCTTTCTCTTATACTATCTAGTTGTATTTACATGATTGTTCTCTTAAATCTGTAGGAATTACTTAAAAGTTTTACTACCATTTACGACTTATTCCTCCACGAGATGATACAAACATTATTTTGATTTAATAAAATTTGTGTGATATGTACTTTGAAATATTTATTGGTAAAAGTGTGGCTTCTTATATCCTATTTGGAATGTTTATAAATGTGGGGGTTTCACACATATTTTCATAAACACAAGTTCGATTATCGCAAGGATGAATGAAAGTGTCTTAGAACACTATATATATCGAGAAACTTCTTAAGAAATTTGTATGTATCCCTTGTGATTTAATAATGAAAAATAAAGGTGAACGAGAAATCATAATAGAGTTGTAATATATTTGAGAGATACTGTTGGTTACGGTATTGATCAATAGTGTGGATGGATATCGATTGTACTACAATAATACAATAATGATTATTGAATCTTTAACTATTGATAATGAAACAATAATTTGAATGTCAACTAAACAAATTATAATTTGTTTTAGTTGATTTGAAGTTGACACATAATGAGATCAATAAGGTGACAAATTTCTTAATAAGTGTTGGTATATAATTAAAGCCAATACATTCAATGTTCACATTGTGATTATAAGGAGTAATCTACCTGTGAATCTTCAAAGTGATTCTAATCAAATCACCCAACTAAATCCTTAAGTATAAAGGATATACCACAATATCAGAGAGTATGAGACTTAATGCCAATTCGAAATTGACAAAGATGGGAACCCAACCTATGTGATTGGAGATCCCATGAAGTAGGTACATATGGGTAATAACAAGTCTTTTGTCAGTTCTGCTAGCATAATATGTATTGTCTCAAATCCTAGATGTGAGAAAGTGCTATGTTGCATATTTTGGGAGGTTGAGTTCTTTAACTCTTAATGAAATTCATAGCTCTTTTGAGTGGTGTATAAAATGCAATATACATTTGATGAAATCACCTATGTAAATGTGAAGTGGAGCTGCTTCCATGAGATACTGGTAATATCTTTAACGCATTTTTGTTAATTGAAATCACTTTTTAGCAGTCTTTAAAAATTCTTTTCGTTTTTTTACTTTTTAGCGTTAAAAACGTTTTAAATGCAGTCTTTAAAAATTCTTTTCGTTTTTACCCCTTCTGATCAGCAATGAAATGGTTTTCGCTGATACTGACACAGGCGCGCTGAGAAGGTTAAGTCTCAGCGGGCTTTTTCAGTGATTGATTTTAAATGCTTTATGGATGCACATTGATATGTCAGCAAAGCTGAGTATTCAATGGGTTAGTTGTATAAAAACAAAGTAAGCGAAATCACCAGCGCGATGTATCCTAGTTTGGCAGCCCGTGCCTACTCCAGTCCCCGGATACCCTCTCCGAGCTTTAATCCACTAGTGACTCATTATTGGCGGAGAAGCCTTCTTATAGAGTTTTCTAGAGATTGAGTACCCTCCTTTATCTCCTATTCTCTAACCCAACTGTTGGATACCCTCTCCAACAGCCAACTCACTTTTTACAACGAAAATGGTTTTTCTACTTCTCACAGAAAGTGAAAAGAGATTACAACAGATATACAAATCTAACTGTTGCTAGCTATTCTCTCAAATAAGAATTCTTTGAGACTTGAAAGTTTTTCACATATTTTCGTTAGTGCGTCTACTCGTTGTTTCGTCAACTTTTCTTCATCTTCGATTCTCCTATTTATAGCCGGAGAAAAGTTACCGTTGATTTCAGACCGTTTAGAATTTCTCTAACTAAAAGTTAGATAATTCTTCCCGTTACTCACAACGATAATTTTCCATTAGTGGCTTTTGAAATCTCGGAGACCGAACACTGTAACTTCTGAAATCTTGAGGCGTAGACCTTAAGTTGTTAGATTTTGATTGGTGTAGCAGTTATCAAGGTTGCTTTTTGCCGGAAACAGGTACTGCACTTTTCCTGAGTGTCAGGAGCGCCATTCCGTGTTTTCCTTCCCGCCTTCTACTTTTTCAGAGTGCATTAAATGTGCGCTTGTCTTTTCCTTGGACCGCATTAAATGCGATGTACTTCTTATCGGAACCAGACAGCTGGACATAAGACAAAACTAACTTTGATGTCAGCGCGTATGTCCATCTCAGCGACATTCTTCTCAGTGAGCTTTTCCCATATGCATCGTTGCGCGACTCATTTCGCTGAGAGCTCCTTTAAGCCAGAGCAAAACGACCTTCAGGGAGCTGTCCCTTCAGCGTGGCTTTCGGTATTAGCGAGACTGGTCCAATAGTAACATTAAACCTAGAATATATTATATAGTAAAAATTTTATAAAATATATACGAAACAATTCAAGCCTGCTCACGAACTTTCAACCCGAACCTTACAAAGTTCGGCTTGACTCAATAATACTTAGAACCAATCTCGAACTCGAGTCAAACTTTATCGATCCGAGTTTTAGTCGAGCCGATCTCGAACTACTCCCGAATTGTTTAGTTCGACTGCAACCCTATTTGTGATAGATTATTTGAATTTGTTTATTTATTTATTAAATAATTAAAATTATTTTATTAATATTAAATAATAACTAATAAGGTGTAAGTAGTATTATAAAATTCAATTTTTTTCAAATATTGTTTAGTT
>CAOJBJ010484660.1:0-11478 GCA_948291685.1 Euphorbia celastroides | reverse complement strand
TAAGGGGTTTCTTGTGGTTTAGGGAGGGAATCTAGTTGTCTTTCTATATATTGATATTCATCCCGTTACCTACTTTCCAACATATTCCTTCTTTAACCAGCATAAGTGTTTTTGGTGGATTTTGAACCTCAATAAGGGAGGTAATAAGACCTTTTTAAACTTGAAGGGTGTAATGGACGAAAAATGACAACTTGAGAGGTGCATTTATGCATTATGCCTTTCTTTTTATGCTACGCAGAGCCTTATTTTCAGCTCTTGATTCTAAATTTGGAAATGATATCAAACACATATTTGATATGCTTAGCTAATAATTTATAGATATATCTTCTGTTCCGTCATCTTAGGAAATGTAAACAATAGCCCAAATTGATTTATCTTGAAGGATTGGAGATGCAATGGAAAATGATATGTCAACTACCGCAGGCCAAGGAACTGGGAAAGTCAGCAGATGCTGACCCCAGGAAACAGGTAATCATAACTTGATGAGAAAATTATCTTGTGTATCAGTTATCATCCACCGGCCAATTGAGCTGGATGGGAACTGAGAAGCCGGAATTGAATCGGAAGTGGTGGATCCTCTGGTTAAGAGGAGCAAATCAGGCGCCGGAGAGGAAGGAGCAATGGGCGAGTGAAAAGGGGGCAGCAGAGGAGGAAATGGAAAGAGTTGAATGGCGACTAAGCAATTAAGTAAAAATTCAATTGTTTTCTTTTTTAATTTTTTTAGTTAAATTCACATCTCACTCTCTTAAAAAGCACAAACTATGTGCCAACTAAGCCAAATGGGGGTATTTACACGCACGTGTCAACTTGAAGGGGCAAAGTGTCACATTTAAAACTTGGAGGTGGCACTAGACTTTTGGTGCCAATTTAAGAAGGCAACCGATGCATTTGGCCTTTTAAAAAAATATAATTTGGTTTTGCGAGCTTGGATACTGATAAAATGGGTAACTATAAAAAAGGGCTTTAGTGAAACGGACTTTAGCTAAGATAATTAGATTTTAGAACCATTTTTACATTATATTCATCATTGCAATGCTGTGTTTAGTTATGGTAATAACACCCTTATTGTAAAGACGACATGAATTCCAGTTTATTCCATCTGCATAAGGTTATAGAAATGATAAAGCAAATCTGGTCAAGTTACTTTTGTTTTTTGTCCATCAGCCTATTTTACTAGTTTTTATGTCTGAAGTTGAACTTTTGTAAAATACTAATATGAGATATATATCATATATTAGTGTTGTCAACTGGTGTTGTGAAATCCGGTTCCAGTCTAATTCAGTTTGCACATCTGAAAACCCTAATTTGAGGGGGAAAACCTAGGTGGCTGCTGATACTATATGCAACTGAAACTGGAAATGCCATGGATGCGGCGGAGCGGACAATCTTCTTTCTTTGGACGAATTTGATGCTGTGAGTTCATGGTTTTGTTAGCTTGCATGCTCTACATTTGTTTCTTGGTATTTCGGATTCGACGTTTTGTTTGTCTTTGCTGCTGCTGAAATTTCATTCAACACTTAATCTTTCATGGATACATTCTCTTTGTTCCTTCTGCTAACTTTTAGAAAATGGAAGTGTGACATTTTTTTTCACTTCTATCAATATCTTTGTCAACCATAAAGCACGCCTCAATCCCATGCTAGGTGAAGTCGGCTAGGGTGACAAAGTTTTTCATGCTAGCCGACAACCTGCAAAGCAACCCTCCTCCACTGTTGATGTATGAAATATGACTGCTCCCAACAATTTGTCAAAGACTCCCAAGTTAAACGAACACATTCTCCTAAAATCAATTCTATTAGCTAATATGAGTATTATAAAGCAACTTCTTAGGAGCTTATTTTTTTCTAATGTATCAGAGTTCTTTACCTTGTGAAGACACAGTAATTTTTGTCGTTTCCACCACAGGCCAGGGAGACCCACCGGATTCCATGAAGGTAGTCTCATCAAATATTATTTCCCTTATCCGTCTGTGATGTAGGATTAGGTTGAGAAATCTCATTTTAATTTTACCCTTTTCCTAAATTTCCATTGCGGTGTAGGCATTTTGGAGATTTCTTTTAAAGAAAAATCTGACCAAGCATTGGCTGGAAGGAGTTCGCTATGCTGTTTTTGGATTGGGCGACTCCAGTTACCAAAAATATAATGTAAGTATGCATATCAAATTTCTTCTTCATAATCCAGTCAAGTAATCAAAGGTTACAGATGCCTTTATGTTATACTTTTGATTTGATAAATTGGTTACACTGCCTCAAGGAAGTTCATCTTGTAGTTGTGTCCCAGACATATTTATTTACACAATCATAATTCAAGTCAACTCTTGTTGAATATTGTGGTGATTGGTGACAACAGTTTTTAGAGAAAATGTAAGTTAAAAGGCAGGATCATCTTTTGGGATGATATCTCAGTGCTAAACCCACATTCTTTTGACTCTAAATCTAATCCTTTTCATATTGGTTGATGTGTTGCAAGTGCATCTATGCAAGTGTTTCTATCCCGGTTTCTCTTACTTTGCAGTTCTTATTGGTCCCATCTAATTCTCTCTGTGGTTTGTATCTATGTGCCCGGTAGCCCCATGTGTTTCATTTAAGTGGTCTAGCTGTCTGACTATGTTGCTCTTTCTGTAGTCACTAGATCAAAATGTTTGCGCTTTTGAATCACTTTATGTTGGCATGGATACGGCAATCTGATTAGTGATCCATTTTCAGAACTGCAGTTTATGTTGGCATGGATACGGCAATCCGCTTTTGATTTGATAAATTGGTTTACACTGCCTCAAGGAAGTTCACCTTGTAGTTGTGTCCCAGACATATTTATGTACACAATCATAATTCAAGTCAACTCTTGTTGAATATTGTGGTGATGGGTGACATCAGTTTTTAGAGAAAATGTAAGTTAAAAGGCAGGATCATCTTTTGGGATGATATCTCAGTGCTAAACCCACATTCTTTTGACTCTAAATCTAATCCTTTTCATAATGGTTGATGTGTTGCAAGTGCATCTATGCAAGTGTTTCTATCCCGGTTTCTCTTACTTTGCAGTTCTTATTGGTCCCATCTAATTCTCTCTGTGGTTTATATCTATGTGCCTGGTAGCCCCATGTGTTTCATTTAAGTGGTCTAGCTGTCTGACTATGTTGCTCTTTCTGTAGTCACTAGATCAAAATGTTTGCGCTTTTGAATCACTTTATGTTGGCATGGATCCGGCAATCTGATTAGTGATCCATTTTCAGAACTGCAGTTTGTGGCAAAGAAACTTGACAGGAGACTTTCAGATCTTGGGGCAACAGCTATTGTTGATCGAGGTTTGGGAGATGATCAGCATCCTTCAGGGTATATCATATTACATTTTAAAATTTTCAATTAGTGAAAGGCTTTTGCTCAAAAGCATTTTAGCCTGATGATAGTTTAGTTTCTGAGTACGTGTATTTTCATTTATAGGTATGAAGGGGCCCTGGATCCCTGGATGTCATTATTACGGAATTCATTATATCAAGTCAATCCTAAGCTCTTCCCCAATGGTATAGAGTTTGCGATTCCAGAATCAGAATTGATTGACCAACCAAAAGTCAAAATAACATATCACAAAACTGAAAATTATGACTCTCAATTGTCAACAACAGAAGGTAATATCTTTTCTGTCATTACAAACTGGTACCACAAATGCTGTCTTGGTAATTTGTAACATGTGTAATTTCATACCATGTAGAACTAGTATGAAATTATGTAGAGATAGTATTACGTTTCCCTTGAATCAATAATTGTAGTGGGGAAAGTACCTGTGGGCGGTAGATGCCATGATACTATGCATGATGTAAGTTTATTTGCATTTGGTTCAGACTAAAGCCTATGCCTGATTCTTTTATATTGTGATTTTCTTGTTTATTTCATCATGAAAAATGGATACTTCCATCTATCCTGTTTTTAGTTTCTTTCTTTTTGTTAATGCATCAGCACTTAAACAGTGGACGTCTTTCTGTCTTTATCGGTCTGCAACCATTGATAGCTTCACACAAGTCTCCTTCATATATTGTCCCTTTCGATAAGTTCCCATTGTTATGTTAAGAAAACCTAAAATATATGAAGTTTTTGATAGGTTGTTGTAAAGTTCTCCATTTATTAAAAAGTCAATAGACAATTATGTTTTTGCAGTATAAATCATTTATTTTAAAAGCCCATAAAGCAGTGAATATCAGTTGCATAATTCTATTGAAATTACTATAACTGACTTGTTTGCGTGCAGTTTGACTTGTACTTTTCAAATCAACTCAATCCATTTTCAATCTGAATATCATGGTTTTTAAGATCCTGTGACATATTCTCTACTTCTTGGCTCATGGACACATTTTCTTTTATGGCTTATTAGTGATACCGAGTGCATTTCATGAACCCTCCCTTCCTATTTATTGTGTTTTCGTGTCTTCTTAATTATTGTAACAAGAATCCTGTCAATGAAAATACAGATTATTTTGCCGGTTTGATATATTTCATAGTCAGTTTTTTGTGGCTTTTCAGGTTTAGAATATGATCAAATGCAATTTGAGAGGTCTCTTTCAATGTGGACAACAAAATTTTCTCATGCCAAGAATAAGCCTGACTGCTTTCTTAAATTGGTAAAGACTCATGCCTCATGCTTGTTTGTGGCATACCTAAAGATTAAGACATCTTAACAAGCAACTTGCGAGCTTTTGGTGAATCTACTATCCAATGAATCATAAACTTGCTTCTATAAGATATATGATTTTTTTAATATCTAATCTCATTTGTATGGAACACACATGATAGATCACTGACCAGTGCCTTTGAGGAAAGATAATTTTCAAGTATAAAATTTTCTATGTAATGGAAATATTTATTCACTTATTATGTAAAAAATTGAGTTTTATTTTATGTGATTGGTTGAAGAAGGTTTAAAGGCTCAATAATTATGTTACACGGAATGATTTAAAAATAGCATTCATGTTTTCTCAAGGGGAAGTTTTGTAGTAGTTTACAGAATATTTTTCATTGACTAACCTTCTTCCTCTCACTTAAATAGAGCATTTTTGAGAAGATTTGATATAAAATTTTAATTTGGTAAGAGTTTTGTGTCTTAGCCTAGTGGTTAAGATTGAACTTGTAGTTTTTAGAGTGTCAGGTTTGACTCACACCTGGGGTGGGGTGATTATTTTTCTTGGTACTTAATGTAAGCGCAGTTGCCCAAATTTTTTTAAAAAAATCTAGTGTTTACTAATGCATCACTAATGCATAAGTTGCTTGAAATATGAACAGCTCCTCTCTCTTTACTGACATTTTTTGAGTGCTTGCTTAAAATAGATTTCTTCAGGCATTCCTTTCCCCCATCTAGTTGCTGAAATGCACTCACTCCCTCTTTGTCTTTGTTTTCTTGGAACTCACTCATTTAGGTCAAGAACCAACCATTAACTAGTGTTGGGTCTGGGAAAGATGTACGCCATTTTGAATTTGAGTTTGTTTCACCTGTAAGTATAGCTAATCACACTTTTCTCAATTGTTGGTGAATGAATAGTTTTATTCCTCTTTTTAACGTGTTCCACTTACAGGCTGTTGAATATGAAGTTGGTGATGTCCTTGAAGTTTTGCCTCGTCAATCTCCTGCTGCAGTTGATGCTTTTATACAACGTTGTCAACTGGACCCAGATATGTTAATCACTGTAAGTCCTCATGCCAAGATTTTCTCTGTTTGGCCCTATTTTCTGCTAAAAGTATTTTCCACTTTTGATGATTTCACTGATTGTTGCTGCTGACGGTTTTGGTAATACGGTTCATGTTTAACTATCTATGGTCATAGTTATTTGGTTAAGCGATTGCACATCTTTAGCTCTTTTAGGAGCTGTAAGCTTGGATCATGTACACATTTTAGCGTCGTGTTTCAGTATATATTGGTAGTTACAATCAAGTTATTAGGATCTTATGATTCGTTTCAAACATAAATTGATTTGCATCTACAGAGTTTATCTCAATTAACCTGAATTGGTCATGAATCTTATAATTCACGATATGAATCTTGAGATTCAATTCGGATCACCCAATAATTGATTTGAATTTGTGGGTGAAAATGAACTATTTTAATTGGTATTCCATTTTGATGAACAGTGAGTGAAAAACTTAATTAATTTGGATTATATTTTTCCAGTTTTAAAGTTTAAATAGTTGTTTGGTTAATATAATTTCTTTTTGTATGATGAGATTGCATTTTTAGAGTAAAATACGATAATATCTCGAGACAAGCATGTTAAATACTCTATTTTTACAATTTTATGATCTAAAACTGAATCCATGATTTGATTCAATTTGCAAGTCTTGACATTTAAATTTAGAGTCTCGATTCGACAACAATCCTTACAATTTCAAACTGTACCAAATTTCCACCATTTCCTGATAGAGAACTTTCTGTCAAATATATGAAAATGGACCAAATTTGTCAAAGCTGGGAAGTTGCTAGTTTATCTGATTTGTGAATTGTTGATGAATAGGGTTCGGTTTACCTTCTTATATACCATTTGTGACCAATATGTATGATTTCAGGTGCACCCTCGAGTGATGGAGAGTGCTCAAAACCATTGCTCTAATATCCCCATCAGGCTAGAGACCTTTGTGGAACTGACAATGGATATATCTTCAGCTTCTCCTAGACGCTATTTCTTTGAGGCAAGAATCCTGTAATTTCTTTGCTTCTTCTATAAAGAATTCTTCATGAAAAATACAAAGGATATGGCTTATCTTATATTCTCCCTGTTTGCTAGTAGATTTTTTGCATTATATGTTCTGCTTTTAAAGTCTTACTTTTGATCCAATATTTTATTTTATATCTTGACCAGCTTTAGATCTTAAGGAGCTTCTGTTTGAGCACAAGCCTGTCTTTAGCGTCATATCAATTTTGTTGCTTCTGACTTGCATATAAGTCTTCTATGTTGGGGGCCATGAATACATCAAGTGGGTCTTTTGTTTCGTAATTATCGTGCAGTGTAGTGCTATACTGAGTTCCATTTTTTCATTTCACCGTCAGATTTATTTGTGTGGCTAATTTTTATATTGTTACAGATTATGAGCTTCTTTGCTGCAGCCGAACATGAAAAGGATAGACTCAAATATTTTTTTTCCCCCGAAGGAAGAGATGATCTTTATCAGTACAACCAGATGGAACGAAGAACTGTTCTAGAGGTGAATTCAAGTAACCAAATTGATTCGTTGTTTTGTCTTTTTATGCATCGTGCGACTGTTTGCAAGCCTTCTTTTTATCTTGTCCAATTACCAATGTCTTATAATTGTGCAACAAGTTCTTACTGCTGACATCATTACCTATTAGCTGGAAAAATTGAAATTGGTGCAAAACTTAAGGATAAATAAGTCAAAATCAAAGTTTATTCTTGACTTTACATGCTTGAAACGATTCAGTTCCACATGCCAGTTAACTCACGGAACTTGATACTTGTAAAATATGGAGCCCAAAAACGAGTCTCTGGCTTATGCGGTTGTGTAGTTTAATTTAGCTTTATTTTTCCTGGTCAATTGCATAGTTCAGGGGTTTATTCCATACTTCCGCCACCCGATTTGAACAAAGCTGATCCACAAGAGTTGATTTGTCTCTATGACACAGGTTTTAGATGATTTCCCTTCGGTACAAATGCCTTTTGAGTGGCTGGTGCAGTTGGTTCCCCCATTGAAAAAAAGGGCATTCTCCATCGCGTCCTCCTCTGCGGCTCACCCGAACCAAGTCCATTTGACAGTGAACATTGTGTCATGGACCACACCTTTTAAGAGGAAGCGCACCGGTCTTTGTTCAGGCTGGCTTGCCAAACTCGACCCACAAGAAGGTACTCAACCACAATCGCAGTTCGAAAACTTAGAGCCTGTTTGGGATTACTTTCCCAGGCTGCTTTTCCTAAAAGCTCCATTTTGAAGCTTTCCTCATAAGCAGAAGATTTTAGATTTGAGTAACAGTTCTAACAGTTTTCAATTCATTTGCATGATAAATCAAAATCTATTGTCAAAAGCCAAAATATGCTCTTATCGGGGACAGTTGCTATGGCAGTGATCCCAAACAAACCTTGAATGTGCGCCTGTAAGTGCAGGTGTTTGCATTCCGGCGTGGTTTCAGAAAGGTACACTTCCTCCACCACCTCCATCACTTCCACTGATTCTTGTGGGGCCTGGAACAGGATGTGCGCCTTTTCGTGCATTTTTAGAGGAAAGAGCGCTACAAGATGTTAATGGCAAAGCTGCTCCAGTTATGTTCTTCTTTGGATGCCGAAACAAGGAGAATGATTCTTTATACAGAGATTTTTGGGTGTGGCATTCACGAAGTGGGGGGCTGCTTTCTGAAGAAAGAGGGGGCGGGTTTTATGTGGCATTTTCAAGAGACCAGCTGGAAAAGGTGTATGTGCAACGTAAAATAAGAGAACATGGCAAAAGGGTTTGGAAGTTGATATCAGATGGAGCAGCGATCTATGTTGCGGGGTCCGCATCCAAAATGCCTGCTGATGTAATGTCGGCGTTTGAGGAAGTAGTTTCGAAAGAGGCTGGAGTTTCGATGGAAAATGCAGCGATGCTGATTTGGAGACTAGAAAAGGATGGCAGGTATAATGTAGAATCATGGTCTTGAATACCAGTAGAGCTTCTTCTATAGTTATGCGAAATTCGGTGTACAATTACCAATTTCAAATCTGATTACAATCGAGAATTTGTACTGATAATATGGAATGTAATAGAAGAAAAACGGGGAACATTGTATTTGGTAGACATCATTGAATTGGACTTAGTTTGGATAATAACTTATTGAAATCTTAAATCATGTCTCATCAGTTTTTTGAAGTTAATGCATCTGACTCAATGAATTGGACATTCGTTCGGGCTACACCAAGTCACCAACACTTGCTAGATTCTCAAATGGGACCCTGATTTTTTTCTGTAATTTGTTTGAAAATAGCGGAAGAGCTAATAATTGAGGAATATTCATGTTGCTATAAGGTAGTATTGGGATTCTGAGTTTGCAATTAGATATGAAATGTTACTTGTGATTTTATGATGATTTTTGTGATCTTGGGATAAAACACTCATTTTGACTGAATAGATGCACCTGTAAGATTATAAGGCTTGCTTGGGAGCAAGAAAAAGGAAAAGAAATGAAGCATACTTGGGATGAAACTGATGTTGATGTGGAAGTAACCAAGTTTCTTTGAGTTCTCTATATTTTGAGTTTCACCAAATTGGTGGAAACCCTTCCTCTCCCTCCATTTTCTTACCACTCACATTATGAAATATTTGTTTGTAACCCAGACATACATTACACAAATACAATTAGATATGTTTCTAAATTTCATTTGACTTTTATTTTGGTTTTTTTGAAGTTCATCGTATTCATATGTCATTTTACGGCGACAACACGTCATAATTTTCCGCTCCATACACTCCCCTACTGTGCCGTGGTCCTCTCCGTGGCTGGTCTTGAGTCCACAGTCTAATCTGGATCCCCCGCCGCAACAGTACTGTACCTAGCAGGCCAAAGGCGACTTCAAATTTTAAGGTATTGCTTCTTGATACCTTTATCTTATTTCTTTTACCAAGATCACCACAAACAATTGTGATTTCCGTTCATTAGGTTAGGCTTATGGCAAAGCAGGGCCACAAAGTCAAAGTGGCGAGTGACAAGCTAGATGTCGCAAATGACGACTTATGCCGGTGGTTTTCTCAAGGAGGGCTCAAATCTTCATTCCTCTGTATTGCTTTGTTTGGCTTCTTAGTTCGAGAAGCTGTGTCTTTGCATCCATACTCCGGCGCTGGAAATCCCCCAAAATTTGGGGATTATGAGGCCCAAAGGCATTGGATGGAAATCACGGTTAATCTTCCCGTCAAGGACTGGTATCGCAACACCACGCAAAATGATCTCTGTTATTGGGGACTTGATTACCCTCCACTTACCGCTTACCAGAGCTATTTTCATGGCCTTTTTCTTAGATACTTCGATCCTCATTCTGTTTCTCTTTTTACTTCCCGTGGTTATGAATCCTATTTAGGGTGAGCATTTTCATTCCTCGTATCTTTCCATGCTGTATATCTTCTGTTTTTGCTGTTTTTTATTTTGTTTGGGACTTTGTAGGAAGCTGGTCATGAGATGGACAGTCTTATCCTCTGTTGCCCTGATATTATACTCTGTTTCTGCAGATTTTGATTTTATTTGATATCTTGTAGGAAGCTGCTCATGAGATGGACAGTCTTATCCTCTGATGCCCTGATATTTTTTCCCGCGGTTCTGTATTTTGTTCTCGTGTATTATGGTAATCGGTCTCGTGTGAGAGGTGATGTAGCATGGCACATTGCTGTTATCTTAATCAATCCATGCTTGATCTTGATTGACCATGGTCATTTTCAGGTTGGGAAAACTTCTCTCTTATTCCCTTCTGCATATGCACCTTGTGACCAACTTATCATTCTGTATGTGGTTTTCTTTCAGTATAATTGCATCAGTCTGGGCCTCACTTTAGGAGCTGTGGCTGCTGTTCTCTCCAAGAGAAACCTTGTCGCCTCTGTCCTCTTCTGCCTTTCTCTTAATCATAAACAGGTGCTTCTCCGTTTGTGCTACTTATGCCAATTAGAATAGTTTTTTATTTTAAGCAAGCCCCTAATTCTTTTCTTGCCCATTTTAGGTCATTCGGTAGAAATATACCATACTATGGCAATTTAAAAATATATGAACTCTCTAAAGTCCATACTGAATATAAGGTACATTAGTTAGATTTACTTCTTTTAGTATATGACACATTCATTCTATAATCGAATTGTTGAGACATGAAAGAACAGTCTTGTGAAATTGTAAACTGATAGTTAATTATGATGAAAATTAATCAACAATTGGGTACTTTCGTGTTTATACCTTTATGTTGTCTTTCCTCTTGTTAAGAATTTTCTACTCTTTGCTGCTGCTGTGACTAACTTTCTGAGGAATAATCCAATTTTTGTCCCTTCCTAGTCTATACAGTGAGGATATGCTTTGATAAGATGAACTATACTGTATGTAATTGCTTATAAACATACCCCTTCTAACTAGAAAAGCGAAAATGGGATAGGGAAATGATTTAGGTGTACCATGGTATCTACTCTAGACTTTCAAGGACTGATCGCTCATCTTGATATGTTCCCTTATAAGATATTTATCTTTGATGCTACTGATTGAATCAATCTTCATTGAGTTGCTATCAACTCTCTTTTCCACATGACTTTGGCTGGCTTCATCACTCATAAATTGATTTAAATTGCATGCTTCTCCCTTGCTTTTCCTTTCTCTAGATATTCTGATTTGTTCTCAGGTTGGTGCTTGAAATAATTTATGGCCTTTCCCCTTTCCAGATGAGTGCATATTATGCACCTGCCTTTTTCAGCCATCTCCTGGGTAACTGTTTAAGACAAAAGAATCCTGTGCTAGAGATTTTGAAACTGGGATTGGTTGTCCTTGGAACATTTTCGA
>CAOJBJ010484199.1:0-12775 GCA_948291685.1 Euphorbia celastroides | reverse complement strand
ATATATTACTGGAGAAAAAGAGTATATAAAGGAGTAAATCCATAGATCTGAATCTGATAATTTCTGTAACCTGATTATTATAGGTTACTGTATTTTTGTGATGATACAAATTATTGTCTTGGTGAATATCATTTTCAGCGTTGATTATAGTCCTATTAATCAGTTTGTTGTTCACTTGTGATATTACTCTAGTGGTTGAAATTAGCCGGCCTCAAATATCAATTACTTGAACACCAATAAATCAGCTCAGTGACCAATCACAAACCATATTACATAGCAAAGGGTCTAATATTGAATTCAATTGTTTTTTTTTTTATTTTTTATGATTAAGAGCATGTGTTAAGCATTAAATTCAGTTTCTCTAAGAAAATTAGGTGTATGCTTTAATCTTATTAAAAAATAGGCCTAATGCATCATTTGACCCTTCACGTTTATCTGAAAAGCTATTTTAGTCTCCAACATTTCATGCCAACCGTTTTAGTGCCTAATGTTTTAAAAAATGCACCTTTATTTCCATCAAAGTTGTCACATCAGCTGCCACGTAGGATTCAAGGACTTAGACGGTGCACTTTTTAAATGGTTAGAAACTAAAATGGTCGCTTTAAAACATTAGAGACTTAAATGACTTTTCGGATAAACGTAAAGGACTAAATCATACATTTAGCTAAAAAAATATGATAAACATAGAAAGCAGGATAGTAAAAAAACAAACAACTTGAAATAAAATGAACAACCCCACAGTCTATAGACTTTTTCTCATTAGGTGAGAGAGTGAATTGATTGGTGTTTCAATTGCTATTATTAAAACTAATTTTCCAAAATTAAAAAGTTAGTTATAGAAGAAAGATTCAAAATGAAACTTTTGTAAATAATAACTTAAAATAATCACAAACTAATCTGAAATAATAGGGTTAGGACCAACATCTTAATTAATCACGACCATATCTTTCAAGCTATCGATACAATTTCTATACACAACAAAACAAAATAGGAGAAACTAGGCTATTATATATTTAAGTAAGAGATGTCATTTTGTACTAACATGTAATAATATGCAAAACTTAGCAAACATCCCACTCTTCCACTCTCTTCCAAACCATCAAATTTAGCCACTCTCTTTTTCAAAATATTATTAACTTTACATTAAACTCCTACTTATTTATAAATATGTGAATTTCAACTTTTTAATTATGTTTTTACCCCTTTTTTGCACCCTCCTTCCCTCTCTCCAGATGTCACTATCAGCCTTCTTTCTCTTCATTACTTTCGATTTTCAAATCTTAAAATCTCTATATCTCTCAAACCGTTAATTTTTTGGACTTGGTTCTTTAGAATTTTTTGTTCATTTTATTTTTATTTTTAAAACAAGATCTATGATGATATATTTTTTATGAAAAAAAAAAATTCAAAATATGTTTTCAAAAAATTCGAATTATAGATTTAGTCTATAATGATCTATAATATTATAGATTTTTTCAATAATGATCTATAATGTTATAGAAATCATCTATAATGATCTATAATGCTGTAGAAATGATCTATAATGATATATAATGTTATAAAATTTTTATATAATGTTGTATAGGTTACAAAACGACATTATAGATAGTTATAGATCGTTATAGGTTTACAAAATGACATTATAAATCATTATAGATCGTTTTAGATTTACAAAAACGACATTATAGATCATTATAAGTTCGCAAAATGACATTATAGATCATTGTAAGATAGAATATTATAGGTTCGTAAAATGAAATTACATATCATTATAGCTTTATAAAATGACATTGTAGATTATTATAGATTTGCAAAATGACATTATAGATCATTATAGATCGTTATAGATTTACAAAATGACATTATAGATCATTATACGTTAACAAAGTGACAAAATAGGTTTACAAAATGACATTATAGGACATTATAGATTATTTTAGATTGAAGAGAGCTCTTATAAGTTCATAAAATGAAACTAAAACGACTTTTCAAATTGAAATTACAACAATACAAATCATTCTGATATATATCTGTTCCTTCTAGGTAATAATGAACCAATTTCATTTGAAACCATATAAAAAGAAACAAAAATTGCTAATTACACACAACGGTCTCCCAACGCCAGCTTTGGAAACCCGAAAAATGTGATCCCCAATGTTCTTGGCAACATAACCGAGCTCAACATCACAACATTACCAAGCTCAACATCATCAAATCTCTCATTGGCATGAAAATATCCAACAATACCCAAACCTTTCGCACTATAATATTCTGCTATCTATTTCATTGCACATCAAAAACTCTAAATTACTCGCTCAATTCACAAATAACCAGGTTAAATCTACAAAATCAGCAAAAAATCGTAGTACTCTTCTATCTGTTTCAATGTACATCAAAACACTAGACTACTCAATTCTACAGAATCAACACAAATCATAGTACTCTTCTATCTGTTTCAGTGAACAAAAATCCCTAGATTACTCAATTCTACAGAATCAGCAAAAGCAGTAGTGGAGCAAATGAAAGCATACCAAGATGAGGGAGATCTCCAACGGAGGAAGGAGACATCTCCGGCGAGGACATCGGCGGGTCACCAGAAATAAGAGCACATCTGGTCGGAGGCGGTGGAGAAGGAGCAGATCTGGTCGGAGCCGATGGAGAAGGAGCAGATTTGGTCGGAGCCGACGGAGAAGGAGCAGATCTGGGAGAAGACAAATGGCGAGGGCTTCGGGGAGGGCGGCGGCGTCAAAATCTGGCGGCGTCGGAATTTTTGACGGCGAGATCTGGCGTTGAGCGATGACGGTGAACGACGAGCGGGGGATCTGGCTTCAGTTTTCGTTTTCTGGCCTTGGCTTCGACGGCAGCGGCAATGGTAATGGTGTAGGAATTGGACAAAGGCGGCAACGGCAGAGGTGCAAGGGTTGGTCGTCGGCAGTGCAAGGGTTGGGGGAAAGAGAGAACAAGAGGGGTTGAGGAAATGGGGGTGGGGACAGTTTTGGTAATTAACTTTAAAATGAGCGTATTTTCATAATAACTAATTTGTGTTGCTGTAGCGGGATCCATTTTATCCCCTCAAATTATGCATATCACCATATGATCCAATCATTCCCCTTTTCTTCACTACCCTCTAAAGCCACCTTCAAACCCATTAATTTCTCAATTCCAATTTCAAATTATGCATATCACCATATGATCCAATCATTCCCCTTTTCTTCACTACCCTCTAAAACCACCTTCAAACCCATTAATTTCTCAATTCCAATTTTCCAATTTCCACACTTATGATCTACCAAAACACCCTTTTCCCCTCAAATCAAGCTCTCCAAACAAAACCCATCTAGAAAGATTCAAACTTTACTCAATTCCATCATGTCTCCTTCTCCCTATGGGCTCACCATTCCTCTCTCTCTTCTGCTTTTGCTTTTCCCTATTTCGATCAGTTACACTGATGCAACAATCACAACTCCACCCCAACTCCAAGTGAGTTTCCCCTCTCTCTCTCTTTCACTATTTGAATAAAAAGATTAGATTTTTGTGACTGAATGTTTGTTTTGTGATTTTGAGGCAAAGGGGTCATTAAAAAGCAGTGAAATCATGTCATCAATGGAGCCAAAGAAAGTGATGGAGATGAGATTGATGATGAACGAAAACCAGAGGAAATTAGGGGGTTTTCAAACATGTGAACTCTGTACTTGCTGTGGAGGTCCTAATAATGTTTGCTTGTCTTCTCCTTGTTGCTATGCCATCAACTGCAATATCCCAAACAAGCCCTTTGGCTTCTGCTCTTTCACTCCCAAACCTGTAATTGCTTTGGATGCCAAATCTAGCATGATTCTTTTGCCCATATTCGTTTATAATTCCAATTTAGTATGCAGATTCTAAGCTATTTCCAGTGGGAATTGTGTATACATTGATATGGAAGTAGAAATTAGTGATTAGGTTATTTGATGGAAAAAGCTTGGATCTTTGATCTCTCTACGTAGTCATGTTACTCTTAAGATTATATTAATGCTAGTTCTCAGTAGAGTTTGTGTGTTTACTCATTGCAAAGATGCAAGATTTATCATAATTTTAATCCTTTTGATGTAATATAATCTTGTTTGTTGTTATTTAAATAATTATTCTTCTGCTAGATGTGATGCAGATTGTTCAACATCAAAGAGGTATCTTTCTTTAGTTTGCCTTTTTTTTTTATTGCATCTTATCAATTGGGTATATTTGTTTGCACTTGGGTTTTTGTTTTGGGACCTATATCTTGTTAAAGTTGTTGTCTTTATTCTTTTCTTATCTTCTCTTTGCTGCTTCCACTATCTGTCTACTTCGATCCCGATTTTGCTTTTTCTTGTTTCGGTTAACTAATACTCCTTGATTATTTGCTTGAATCTCCCTTTGATCTAGGATAATGCCAAACTTGGTTGTTAGTTCTTTTTGTCTTTGAAATGTCATCTTTGGGTGTGGTAAGCTAGTTAGATCACATTATATAGGGATGAAGGGTGAATTTTGCATTCGAATTGCCTTGTGAAGTCGGTTTGTCCCGGGATTCATGTGGTCAGTTGTTCTAGTGAGGGATGATAAGTTGTTCTATTGATGCAATAAGCTGATGGCCTTTTACTTTGTAGTTTATACTTCTTATAGGAGTGTATTAGTTCTCTTATCGAGGAGACTCGGTTATACTGCTTTAGTTATATTGTAAACAGATTAGTTGCAGTATTTAGTTATATTGTCGTTGGCTAATAGTGAGGGTTACATCAAATGAGATCATTGTAGTATTCTTTAATGGTTGCTACTATTCTATGGCTAATTCATACACTATATTCAAGTACTGTTCGAATTCAAGATGAGTCATTTTCGGAACTCTGATTGTTTCACAATGCGCCGAGTAAGAATAATGAGAAAATGAAGAGAGAACATGTGAAAATTCAGTTGAGCAAGTTGGAATATCTAATTTGTAATGAAATGTGAAACAAGCCATGTGCAATAACGAGGGAAGTAGCCATTAAATTGTAAACAATGTTGAGTGCATTATTTTACGAGGCATTAAGGGTATGTTTGTATCATTTCACTACACAATGCAGCAGCAACTACTATAATACCTGTCCTCTCATTATTTTATTAAGTTGAGATTTGAAAATTGCTTGGATAACTGTCTTTTGTTCTGGCACTACTAAGCAATAGCTTAAAATATTTAGTTTGAAAATGAAAAGTCATCGTCTACGACAACTAGTGATATGAATTTTGAGCTTCACACGTTACATTTTTTTATTATAGCACAAGAATTACATATGAATTTTTTTTATAACAGCCTTATGTAATTCTTAATTTGGTACGAGGATACGAAAACACTTGTATATGTATTAGATTTTGTTTTTTTTTTCAACTGAATGGATTGTTAATTTAAACCAAACTGGATTTTTATTGACTAAAATTTATGAAAAATTAATGAAATAACAACTTATATCAAACTAATAGAAATTTATTGAATTTTAAATTTATTTAAAATTTATTAAAACTAAATAATTTTAATGAAAATTTCATGAAACTAAATTAAACTTGATAAAAAAATTGAAAAGAATACGGCCTAATTTTGAACTACACATTTATGAAAATTCATACAATTCAATTTAGTTCAATTTAACATACAAAAATAGATGCATAATATATGATAAATGCTCAAATAACTAGTCTCATCAAAACCACGTCCAAATCACCAATTAGTAATATAAATCCAAAATGCAATTGCCATTATCACTTAATCAAAAAATCATGTTTCAAACAAAATCCACTAGTCTTATCTCTTTGAATATATACCTGCACAAAGCCAATTATATGTATGTAAAAGAACAAAACATTGTTAGAGCTAGAAAGTATAATCAACTAAGCATCACAATTATTGAAATAAAATTTTTATCATCACACAACACTTATACCATATAAACAGCAGTTGATTATTACAACATCATACAATCCAACCAATTCATCAGCAAATAAACTGAGAGAAAAGTTTCAAAAACTACTCCGAGTCTCAGGTTCGAAACTCACCTCTTTTAAAGTCTAATAATAACAAAACACAATTCGTCATCAAAGTATAAAGCACTATACCTTGCATAAGCCTCTTCAAAACTGCTCCACCATATTGACTAATTCTGAATTTCAGTTTCCATGTGGAGGAATCGAACCCGGATGTTTCGTTACAGCATAAAGAATATCCGAATATCCAACCACACCGACCAAAATATCATCATCATCGTCCTCGGTTACCCAAACATGAGTCGCTCGATGAGACAACATTTGAGCCATGACTGCAGCCAACGAGCTAGTCACTTTACATGTCAAGGGGGCAGTCCGACCCCGATACATGCTCCTACCGGTTCCAATACTCGAGCATCCTGGGTTAAACCCGATGCTCCTGCTGCTAAACTTCCTTGGCCTAGGCGACTCGGTCCCATTAACTGTAAAATCAGCCAGATCGGGAAACGATCTGGAAGTCAAATTGTCCTCGACCCCCATAACGAACTGCCCCGAAGAAAAGTTGGCCAAGGCCCAAGCAGCAGCCAAATAGTCACATTTCCACAAACGAGAGGCCGAAATTTCGCCAATGATTTTAGACCGACCGTCGGGCGTGGGCTCCACAACAGCGACAGCTGAGGGGTCTTTGGGGAGATGTTTTGTGGCTTCAATGGCGGGAAGAGAGGCCTCGATTGAGGAGAAGTGCAAGTTGATGGCCCCGAGGGTCGAGATAGGGGAGAGAGGGATCGGGGCTAGAGCGCCTAGACAGCCAATGAGGAAGCGGATAACGTCTTCTCGGGATAGGCAGCAGAACTTATTGTCAATGCTTATGGAGGAGGAAGAAGGGTGGCCCGGGTTTACTGTGAGGTTGTTGCTGCTGTTGCTGCCTTCGGGGTTTTTGAGCCATTTGCCATTGTAGAGGATCGAGAAGCGTTTGCTCATTCCTTTCCAGACTGTTCCCTTTGCTACTAGAAGACGCTTCACGCCTTGTTTCATCATCTCCAATGCATCTATCAGCCTAGAACAAGTACAACAGAGTTACCTATTTTTGCCACAGCTCGAGAATCGAGAATCAACTTCATTGTTCTGATGATTTCCATGACTAATAGAATCCGAAAAGAAAATAGAAAACTGAGCAAACGAGAAACTACCATCAGATTTGCAATTGAACAAAACTGCAGAAGTTCAGATCCAAAACCTAAGTTGATCTATCCTTTTTAAATCATTGCAGAACACAAGAAATGATCCGAACATTATGTTCAGTGACAATACAGATTCGGTTATGTTCAAATGTAATGATCCTAACATCCAAACGAAACATAACACGAAAAACAACACATTCCAAATATTCTCCAAAGAATCAAAGAACAGTGACAATCCAAAACCACTTTCAAAGTCTGAAAACCGAATCACTGAATTGCATCCTTTACATATAAAGCATAGCACCTAAACATAATCAAATTAGCACAACACACACCGAAGAACCGAAGAACAGAGACATATCCAGAACCATTTCTCAATCCACAGAAAACCGAGTCACTATATCGCATCCTAACATATAAAACTTCCACAAATTTTCGAGCAGGGCAACAAAATACAGTAACCAATGCCATGTCTATGTTTCATTTAGCAACACGGAATTCAACACGAAATCACATCAAAATTCTCACAATGATCAAAGTTCAAACACATTAAAGTTTCAAAATCCGCAGGCTAACCTTGTTGCAGGATCAACTTGTTTCAAGAGGGAATTATCACGAACAACCACTTCCGAAACCGGGGTTTTCATAGCCCTTTCCTGATCCTCCAAGCACTGAGCTTTCGCCAAAAACGCAACAATATCAAGCGAATTAAGGATCCCAACAAACCTCTGCTGCCTGCTTTCATTGTTCTCAATCATCCCCACCACCGATCTCTTCTTCCACACCGGAATCCCGCATTCCGTCGACTCTCCGATTTCCCGGATCGCCGATTCCACCGTCTCTGTCTCCAAAAACTCTATCATCTCAGGCTTCGCCACCGTCAGATCTCCCACCACATGGTACAGAAACACAGACGCCATTGATCTCAACTGTATGATTGCACATGAGTGAACAATTATTGAACAATTATCCTCACTGAACTACCATAAAAGCGGAAATTGAAAACAAAGCACTTACCTTTATAGGATAAATGTCAAAATTCCTGCTTTAATTATTGAATATCCAAACAAATCAAAGCGAACCCCCAAATTTCCTTTTTCCTCTATCAAAACTGGAGGGAAAAGAAAGCGAACAAAAGGGGGGAAAAGGACCCACCGGACGAACCGGCAATGGGGGCAAGAGCTAGGAAAGAGAGTGGAGGAATATAAGGAGAAGGTGAAGGCCTGTAATCGGCAAACGATGGGATTTCAGGAGAAGGAGGATATCGATTATAAGATCAATTGGAAAGGAAAAGAGGAGGAATTGAGATTTGGCCATTGAAGAACAATAGCGAGGTTAAAGCCCATCAAAGATCCCCCTTTCTCTCCCGCGATCTCTCTTTCGTTGGTGAAATTTCAGATCAGTGTGTCGCTAATAGCGCGAAATGGGGGGTTCTGCGCACATGGGAAAGAAGCTGGAGCTTCATTTCGAGGGAAAGATGGAGTCTTTGGGTGAGGGAGAAGATGCAGGAGAGAATTCAATGATATAGGATATTGATAGCTGCTTTTCATATAATAATGACAATAATAGTTTAATTAATCAATGAATGTAATTTCATTATTGTGAGTTGATTGTATCTTTCAACATTTATGATTTGAGTAGTAATTAGTAAATAGATTTTTTTGAAAGTTAGTAGCAGTGTCTTCCGGCAAATATTGTCAAATTAATGAGTGTCTTAAATGCAATTAACTTTCATTTTTATTGTTTGCTTTTATGTTTTTTTCCGTAGTTTACTTGTGATGCATATTTTTCAGTTCCAAAGGATCGAATTCTGTGTCTGATTTTCCATTAAGAAAAAGAAGAATTCCGTGTCTGAAGATGTGTGTATGCACTTTTTTCATGGTTGTACAATAGCTATTATTACTGCAATAAAAGCTACCTTAGATTTTGGTTGGTAGAATGATTAAAGTAGAATAAATGAAAAAAATTTAGAATACGGTATATTATAGTTTTGAATTGAATGAGAATTTCGAGTGTCTGTCCTTTGACTGTCTTTTTCTAAAAATTTTATATTAAAGTTTTTTTTAAAAAAATAGACTATAATTCTGGAAAAATAATTTTACAAATTCTTAATTTAATATGAAAGATCAAAATACATTGTTCAAATTTAAAATGATGTTAAATAAAAAATTTATGAAACTAATTTTTAAGAATAATAATTTTAATAAAATAAAGGAATGATTATTTCATTCCGCATAGAATACCTATATAGTTAAAATAAAGGGATATGCATTTCACTGTAATAAAATAGCTATTTATATGAGTGGGTAATTATTGTTATAAATAAATTACAATGAACAAAAATTGGAAAGCTATTCTATCCCGAGCTATTCGATGAACCAACCATAGCATACATTTAACAAGGATAATTGTAACTAATACTAGGTTTAAGGGGTATGTTTCTAGTTTTATTAGAAAAAAGTAAAATAATTATAGTTTTATTATTTTTTCATAACAATACTGGATCTTGAGTTTTCCTTATTTTTAGTGATTCCCACTACCTCTCTTTGCATTCATTTTATTTTCAAATTTTAAACGATCATATCTCTCAAATCATTGATTTTTTTGAAACGATTCTTTAGAATATTTTGTTCCTTATATTTTTAACTTTAAAACAATATCCATGATGATATGCTTTCGACGAACTTTTTTTTTCAAATTGTTGTACCGTTTTTGAAAATGCATATTACTTTTACACTGTCTGGATAAAATTATTATATTAATTTCGGAAAAGGTATAAGACTATTAAATTATCGTTTTAAAAAATAGTTTACCGATTTCAAAAACAGTATAACATTTATTTATACTGTTTTGTTGTAAGAGTATTATACCGATTTTGAAAAAAGAGATAAGTCTTATACCGTTTTTAAAAATGTATATTACTTTTACACTGTCTAGGTAAAATTATTATACTGATTTAAAAACAATTAAAAGAATTTTATATTGTTATTTTAACAATCTTATACTGATTTTGAAAAAAAATATAAGTATTATACCAATTTTGAAAAAAAAAAGTATAAGAATTTTATAGTGTTATTCTAACAATCTTATACCGATTTCGAATAAAGTATAATACTTAAATTTAAAAATTATTAAATAAAATAAAAAAATTTAATAAATAAATAAATTAAAAGGCAACCGCTCTCCTCTCCTCTATTTCTCTCTCCTCCCCTTCTCTTTCTCTACTCTCTCTTTTTCTTTCTTATTTTGGCGGCGAGATCCGGCGACGAGCAAAACTGCGACAGGACGGCGAGACGGTGAGCTAAATTCGTTAGCGATGAGTCTAAATTCATTATCGATAATCATCGTCGAGTATTTAGACCATATTGCTGCCCTCTCATCCTCATGACAGAGCTCTTTCCAGATTTTGGGTCAAATTTGTTAATGATAAGGTAAAGTTCTTTGCCTGTTCATTTTTAGTTATTGCTTAATTCAATATTATCACTGTTTTTTAGTCAATTTGATAAACTTATTGAACTATGATTATGGAATAGATTCTATCAATGTGGATGATATATCGAAGCAGCGGAGAAGAGCAAGAGAGAGCAGTGAAGGCAACACTAGAAATGCTAAAAACAAGAGGAAGAAGCCATGGGAATATTGGGAGCCAACAAGTATTTTGGAGGAGAAAACATTGATATTGCATTTGGGGAAATAGCTCATTCGATGGGAGTGATTGAAAATATGGTAGGAATTCAACTACTTGAAGCCCATAAATTCCTTAAACTAGGACCCAAAACTTCAAGCAAGCTCCCATTGTCTGTGAAAATTTGCCGGACCCGGAAAAGATGTTATCCGTTTTCAAACCGATCCGAGACGCATCCACTTCCTCTGTTGCTTGAGCTGAGCTTTTAGTTGTTACGGTTTTATGCTCTGTTCTAAATATTATGTAATTAAACTTTTTTTAATAAAGTGTGGATGACTATTGTTCTATGAGTTGTTCTGATATTAAATGATGGAAATCTAGACTACCCTTCAACATGGATAAGAAACACTATGCTTCTATTCGAAAGCTTGATAAGTATATTAATATAACATGGAGAAATTAATCATATCATAAAAAAAATTGTTCAAAGCATGAGTGAAGTAAAGCTGCTGGGAACTTGACCAAGACCTTACAGCTAGAGTGATTGTATTATCAATGACAGTCCGTTATTACTTGTTATAGTTGAAGGAAAAGACGAAATTATCATTGCTTATAACAGTTCACGTTCGTGTCAATTTCTATTGGAAATCTCTAATTCAAACAAAAATTTACCGTGAAAACACAATAAATTCAACCAACACAGACAACAATAAAATCAAACAAAATAACACTGAATCAAAACTTCAAGAAAAAAAAAAGTTAAAAAAGGTGAAAAAACCAGCGAAGAATCAGACCTCTAACTTCTGATCATTTAGCAGACAATTCCCTATTTATAGCTAATGCGTTGTTTAGAATTTCATAAGGAAAAAATACAGAATAACAAACCTGATTCAGGAAGTTTTTGTTGCAATCGGATTAACATATCCAACCTTACTTCACTGTAGCAACTAACATGATCAAATCCTCAGCCGCCAGGTCCGGAGACGGTAACTCGAAGACTCAATATGATAGTTTTTGATATGGTATCAGAGTCATGTTTCGGTGAAAAGACCATGACATAAAGTTCTCATCATCCACCATATCAGGCCAAAACAGACAACTCTTTATCAAGCACTGATTCCCCACCACATAAGAAACCTCGGCTGCCAAGTCCGAAAATGGTAACACGAGGTATATATCTGATACTTTTTCAATATGGTATCAGAGAATTCTCATCATCTACCATAACGGGCTACATGTCAGCAGGCAACAGTATGAGGTATTTGCTTTTTTCCTACATGAAACCTCAGCTGCCAAGTCCGAAGACGGTAACTTGAGATTTCAATCCGATATCTTTTCAATATGGTAACAGAGTCATGTTTCGGTCTTAGGATCATATTACAAAATTTTCATCATCTAACATGTTAGGCTACAATGTCCAAAGACACCAATTTTGTATCAAGCACTAATTTCCCACCACAGAAAACCTCAGTTGCCATGTTCGAAGATGGTAACTTGAGGTCTTATTCTGGAGTCAGTGGTCATATGACTTATTAATGCAATTGCCAAATGCTTGAAAATGACTTCAGTTGTTGAATCTCCTTAGTAGTAGCTGAAAAATTTAGCAGAAGCAAAGCAAGGCTAATTATGGTGATCAAACTTTTCTAATAAAGCGTGTAGTTATTATGTGCTTTTTTATGCTCTCTGATATAAATATTGTGTAATTAAACTTTTCTAAGAAAGTGTGTACTAAACATTCGTCATGGATGACGATTAAATAATGGAAATGTTGACTCTTGACCCTTTAACTTATTGACCAAGAAAGCTTGATTAATATAAATATGTAGGCTTAATTGCACTCATGATACATTAATTATCACTATTTTCTCAATTTCATATATAAACTTTAATTTTATTCATTATCATACATAAACTAGTATATTACCTTTTATTTTGATACATGTAACCTATAATTACAAGTTTCTCCATATTTAATTCTAAATCAACCACATTAATTATATTT
>CAOJBJ010482457.1:0-18058 GCA_948291685.1 Euphorbia celastroides | reverse complement strand
TGTCTCATGTTGACCTTATGGGACTGAGTCCCTTCAGGCCACTGAGTAGGCCTCTTTTGCTGAGCGACGTTTTTCTTGTGCTGAGCTAGCATTTCGTTACCCTTTGACCCTGAGTTGTCTTTACATAAAGCATCAACCTTGCTCAGTAGCTTCAAACCAAGATCATCATGATGAGCTGTAATGGTCTTTAGGTAGTTAACATCAAGAGTCAGCGAGGCATTCGTATCCTCTAGAGATTCATAGCTCTTTTCGATCTTTTTAACTCTCCTATTTAAGTCCTTGGATTGCTCCATAAGATGATTTGTCATTTTAGCAATCTCAGAAAGAGAAAGAGGGATTTGTGTTACCTCAGTAGCTTTTCCTTTTTCTTTTCTGATCATCTTTGCTTTCTGAGGGACTTCATCAACGTTGACTTCCTCAGTCTTATTGAATGATGAGGATTCTTCATCACTTGCATCTATAGCCATAAAAGCTCTCAACCCAGTCTCCTGAGGTTCGCCTTATGATTATGATGAAGATTCATCAGCATCATCATCACTTAGTTGGGCAACCATGGCTTTCATTTTATCTTTTATGGTCTTTGGGTAGTTTGACTTTATATGCCCCTTTTCTCCACATCCAAATCATTGAATGTCATTGTTCATCTCCTTCTTTTCGTCAGTGATTTTCTTCTTGGGAGTGAACTTTGATGATGAGGATTTCTTTCCGAATTACCTCTTCTCATATTTTCCTTTGTTCTTCAGAATGACAACATTGCCATCTATTCACCAGAGTCACAACTGTTAGAAGAATTAGAAGAATCGTTTACCTTTAGAATGATCTCTTTCTTTTTCTTTTCATCTAATTTGCTCTGTTGTCCTTCTGTGTATCTCTGTAGAGACATTTCCTCAGTGAGAAGACTTCCTATCAGCTCATCATATTTGTAGCTTTTCAGATCATGAACTTGCTCGATGGCATTTTTGATAGGATTCCACTCGATGGTGAGGCTTCTGAGTATTTTCTTGACTCTTTCTTCCCCACTAATGACTTTTCCAAGTCTTTTGAGCTCATTCACTAGTTGAGTGTATCTGGTGTTCATGCTTGAGATATTTTCACCAGCTTTCATGTGAAAAATCTCATGCTTTCTCATTAGTAAGTTGATCTTGCTTTCCTTGACCTTCTTTGTCCCCTCATATGTGACTTTGAGTTTCTTCTAAATCTCTCATGCTGTCTCACAATCTGAAATTCAGTTGTATTCTGCAGCATCTAAAGCACAGTGAAACATGTTAATAGTTAAAACATCTTCTTTCATTTTGTTAAGATCAGTAGCGTCCCATTCATCCTCGGGTTTAGGGATAGTCTAACCCTCTACAACTTTTATTAGTCTGTAAGGTCCATTGCAGATGGAGAGCCAGGCTCGCATGCTTTGAGATTTTATGAAATTTATCATTCTGATCTTCCAGAAAGGATAGTTCCTTCTGAAGAACAGAGGAGGTCTGGTAATTAAGTTCCCTTCAGGGAAGATCTCAGCGGACTCGTTACTGGGAAGAGTTCTGACAAGATTATAGTTAGCCATAACAGATCTTTATACTCTAAGCTGTGAAGTTTAGGGGACTTGAGCAACTGCTCTGATACCAATTGTATGTCCCTTCAGGCTAATTAACACGTGTCAGAGGGGTGCAAATGACTTTTTGGCGATAATATGTAATTTAAGACGTTTTAAATTTACCCCGCTGAAACTCAACAAAACTAAATGTTGTAGTTATTCCGAAATATAGTAGAAATGATAAGGAATGAATTCACCAAGGTTTGAAGGAAACAAATCTTTATGATAAAGGAAAAGAATAAAGGTCCAGAGCAAAAGATCGAGAAAATCACACTCTTGATTACAAGGACAAAGACGGAGATTCGGAACACAAGAAGAACTCAATGATCCAGAATTAGAAGGAGGAATCTAAGGATCCGAAGTTCATAACTAAGCTAATGACCCTACCCGACAAAGAACCAAGAACAAAAGCAAGTTTCGGATGAAGAGAGAACCAGAAGAACCTAAGGAGCATACTTGAAAGGAACATGTATTCAAGTCAGAGGAAAAAGGGTGAACATCCAGAATCTACATCAAGCAAATTATGATTCTGAACTAACCTAGAACTCAAAAGACCTAGATTCTACAAAAAAAAAAAGAAATTAAGAATGAGGACTAGCTCCAGTGGTTTAAGAATTGACGTGGCTAAGTTAAAGTCACCAAAACTACAAGCCAAAATAGATGAAGAACAATTTCCAACTCCTTGAGATTTCACCAAAGAAGAAATCTCTAGTTCAACTCGATGACTCAAATCAACTCATTAGTCTGGAAGAAAGGAAGAGCTTCTACACAAGAAAAGTGAAAGCATCATGGATAATGATGTGAGTAACAATAAGCAGTAAAAGCTTGGGAGCACACTATCAGGTAACTTTCAAAGACCTACACAACTCTAGAAGTCAAAGCTCAAAGATCCGAAACAGGCACAACTCCGGATCTCTCTATCTTCATAGAGAACCTAGACCACATAACTCAAGAAGTCAGAGACTGAAGATCCAAGCCCAATATAACTCCGGATCAAATAATCTTCACGGAAGACCAGGACTCAACAAAGCTCCAGAAGATGAAAGGCTGAAGATCCAGACTCTACACAACTCTGGATTGAAAAGAATTACTAAGATATCGACTACGAAAATCAACACACTCACAAGTGATCTCTAGTTACCCCAAAGATGCAAAAGTTTGCTCTCTACAAATGTAAGAGAAGAAATGCATTACAAGGCAATGCTGATCAACAAAAAGATCAGAAGCAGATTCAAGCAAGAACCTAGTAATCAAAAAGAGAGAAAGAGAGCTAGATAGGTTATAATTGTAAAAATCTTTATCTATATATTGTAATCTTTCTCTTATATCTTATTACTATTATACTTTGTAATATGTAATCTGAACTTCAATGATGCTAACTCATAATAGCAAAAGAAGTATAATAGTAAAATCTGTAATACTCATCGCAATCTCCTTCAATCAAGTATGAGGCACTTAGGCTTAGATCATGGGGGAGTAAACAATTGATATGCCTATGATTGTGGTGGAGTATGTATAAAATATTATTGCTGCTATGTGTGTTTGAATCTTTTCCTTAGGATCTTGCTTACATCAAATGGAGGAGCTACAAGGAAAGAACACAAGTTAAAAATAATATCTACTTCGAGGAAGGTTTGAAGACAAACAATATCCAAGAAGCCAAAGTGCAAAATCAAGGTCCGAATCGGGAAGTTCCGGAATTCAGCAAAGAAGGAAAGGATTCAGACATCCATGTAAACAAAAGTGGTTTCAGTGTCAAACGACTAAAACAAGTCCAAAAGACCAAGTACAACGGAAAAGCATTACAACGGTCTTTAAGGTGCATAAAATACTAGTCTCATCAACTGTCAGAGCGTCAAAGAAGAGAGAGGCACTAAAGGACAAAAGCAGCATGGTGACAGTGACATAAAGTCACCAGACAACTAATCACAAGGTGCGTGGAGCACACCGAAAATCAAAGGCTACAAGGAATATCTGCATAACATTTGAAAAGTCTGTAATCCTACATTATCTAACCGGTGCACACTTCCCAAAATCAAACGGACATAAAATTGAGACTAAGCGTTCAATCTACGGTCCGGATGCACCTATGATGAAACTTCTTCAACGATTAAGATTGATTCATCTCCAATGGTTTCCAACAGTAACAAAAGCTCAGACCAACCTATAAATAGAAGACAAGGAGAACTGAAGAAGAAGTTGGTTGATTCACCTAAGGATCAACAGCTATGCAAATCCATCTGCTACTTAGAGCGATCAACTAGTCTAGGATTTAGCATATACTCGAGAGAACAATAAAATGTATAATATCCGTTAGAGATAAAATTTGTGAGAAACACAAATGTAAAAGTTTGTCAATCAAGGGTGATTGATAGAACGGGGACTTAGCTCTAGGATACGATGAGAGGTCTAGAGTGGTATATCCCATGGAGAAAAGGACTCAGCTAATCTTGGGATAAGATCAGTGATATATCCTACTTCCGGATAATACAGCTTCCAGAGGACTCAGTTGAACTTGGGATAAGTTCAGTGGTATATCCTGAAGGGAAAGGTATTGTATTCGATAACAACTTGTAAGGGCTTGTCTTCTGCTTGTAAAGAAGACCACTAGTGGATTAAAGCCCAGTAGGAGTTCTGGGGACTGGAGTAGGTAGGGGCCGAACCAGGATAATCGTGTGTGCAATTTAATTTTCACTTAGTTCATTTTAACCGTGTTGCATCCAGTACTCACCAGAGTCCGAAACCGAAGAAAATTTACATTGCAATCTATTTTCGCGAAAAAGGGTCATTCACCCCTCTCTGACCCGTTTGCTCAATTACTAAAGTTCCAACACTAAGGTTTTGCTGACGTGACTGGTTCATTGAGAGACTAAGTCAATCAGCAAAGCAGTTCCCGCTGTTCATTAGGTGAAGTGAGCATGCTGATAATCAAGTATAGAGAATGAAAAACACTTGTCAAAGGGGGGTGAATAGAAGTTCCCTCTAATTAACACGTGACAGAGGGGGGTAAATGACTTTTTGGTGATAATATGCAATTTAAGACGTTTTAAATTTACCCCGCTGAAACTCAGCAAAACCTTAGTTTTGCTGATGTGACTGGTTCACTGAGAAACTAAGTCAATCAGTTAAGCAGTTCCCGCTGTTGGTCAGGTGAAGTAAGCGTGCTAATAATCAAGTATAGAGAATAAAAAATGAAAGAGATAGAAATAAGGAAGTTCTTCACTCAGTGATTTTATCTTGGTTTAGCAACATGTGCTTACATCCAGTCCCCGGATACCCTCTATGAGATTAAATCCACTACTAACTCCTTATCGACGGAGAAGCCTTCTTACAGAGTTGTACCGGTTACAGAGTTCCCTCCTCCACAACCTAAATTCTAACCCACTGATTGAATACCCTTTCCAATCAGTCTACTCAAAATTTAAAAGAGTTTGTTTTGCTTATCATAGATGCGAGTAAGCGATTACAACGAATAAGGAAGTTTGGGGTGTTCTAACAATTCACAGATTTTCAGAACGAGAGCTATTCTGAAAATTACTTAAGCTTTGATTTTGGCAGAGTTTCGGCTTCAGTAATGTTTCTTGGTGAATTTGTCTTCAAGTTTTCATCCTTTTATAGCTGAACTCTAAAAGTAGCCGTTGTGATCCTTTAACGGTTGGATTTGCTAATTTATAATTAGCAGTTTAGTCGTTTAGATACAGAGCTGCCATACATCCAAAAATTAGTATTTGATGAAAACTTCTTCGATAATTCATTGGTTTGAAATCGAAGGATTTGAGGCTGCTGTCGCAATCCTATTGACTCTGCACAACTTTTGGCAGGTTTCCTGGTAGTAGGTACTGCGCGTCGCGGTGTCAGACGTGCGTCGTTGTCCTTTTCCTTGTTTTTGTCACCTTTTGTCAGATGTGCCTGTTTGTCGGAATTAATTAGCTGTCAATAAGACAAATTGATTTTTTACGTTGACTAGGCTTCCCTCGAATAACGCTCTTTCTTATCAACGCTACATTCCATCAGTGAATTTCTCCACTTGCTTATCTATGAGTTTTCATTCGCTGAGCGACTTTTGGTCAGAGCAAAAGTTTTACCTTCAGCGAGCTGATGCAACCGCAAGCTTCAGATATCAGCGAGACTGGTCCAACAATTTTATTTTTTGACAGGTATCGAATCCGTTAAAAATAAAATTTATAAAACCCTTTGAATAGAAAATAAATAAATTTGTAGTAGTGGCAAGCGGGATCGTCTCCACATGGACCAATGCAATCAATTCCCACTCGATCGATGACAGACAAATCAAATTGAAAAGTAAAAACAATGGAGTTGAAAGATTTGGTTGGTTGAAAACTAAAATAAAAATAACAAAAATAAGTAAGAATTAAAATCTAATGGAAAAATTACTTCGATCAAGGATATCTCAGTTTAGTTGCATTCAATCATAGGCCTAAGGTTGAAAACTTGAAATTCCAATTCATTGGTTTGACTATGAAATAACACAGTTAACTCTTTAACAAAATCCAGGTTTAATTGTAGATAGTTAAACCAACAAGCCTCACGATAAAACAACTAGCTTTGATTATTCCTTAATCGAAAGATAAAAAAACGAGCTAAACATAATTGAAAGAAAAACAAAAGAAAAAAATTGAAGATGTTAAGGCTGGAAATCAGCCCCTGTAGTTCATGTTTCTACTAGAAATTTCTGCTCTAATAATGCTAACAATCTTAACTTAGGTAGGAAAAGAAATCTCCTAATTAACCTTAAAAATTAAAAGGGATAAAATCCTAAATGGGTAAGGAGATAAACTAGAAAAAATATAAAATAATTTCTCTGAATATCTTCAACTTCATTGGGAAGCAAAATGTTTAATTTCTCCAATTTTAACTAAAATCCCGTAAGTGACACGTCTGCACACCACTTCTTAGTCTGGACTCCAGAGTAACTTTCAATTTTGTCAAAAATTAGCTCCAAAATGTCCAGTAACTCCCACTTTGCATTACAATCAGCCTAAATACCTTTTTAAACCTTAAATGAAAGAAATATCAACAAATTAGTAGCATCTAAGCTCATATTCAACTGAAACATAATGCTAAAAATGTATATAATTTGCACATTATCAGTTTTACTAAAGAAGATAGCGAGCAGCGGTTTGGATTTAGGTTTTCGTTGGAAAAGTGATGGCGAGTGATAGACAACAAGTTTAGGGTTAAACAACTTGAAGTTTAGAGTTGGATATTAGGGTTTCGGATTGTGGTTAAATGGGTTACCTGGTCAAATATTAGGTTTTGATAAAATTGCCCCCTAACACGTCAATTTTTTTACACTATTAACAAATTTCATCTTTTCCTAACATTTGCAACTACATGAATGCTTTTGTAAGAAAAAAAACGAAATTCTACAATGATGCGTTTGCAAAAGGTTGGAACCACATATTATGTACTTTAGTTTACCCTATTAATATAGTTAATGCATAAATATATATAAAATGATCTTTACATTAACAAAGATAGTTAAATTTAAATAAGAATTGAGATTTAGTCCTTTTACCCTCAATTTACTTTTTTCGGCATCCATGATGAGTTGAGGGTCTGTTTAGAACCGAACTTTTAGAAAATGTTAGAAGATGGCGTGGAAGTTTTGTATATACCTACGTGGATATAAATTCAAAATGATTAAGAAAATGAATGGGCAAGAATCTTAATTGAAACCTCAAATTAATTTCAAAAAACGAGTAATAAGTGACAAGAGTTTGGACTAATTCTAAATTGAGTCAAAAACTTACTTTTGGTAAGATTTTGTACCCCACCTATTTCTCTGCTAGTTTATGGAGAACATATTGTCTTTTTATATATTAAAGCAATTGTCGTGGAATTGAAGACTGTCATGCGGCATTTTTCTTTAATTTAGATTAGATCAAGTCTAATCAAAATGATTACTTCCAAAAGAAATTTGTTAAGAGAGACATTTTGGTCAAACCACTTAGACTAGATATTTCCTCTAGGGAAGTGATATACAAAAAAGAGTTTCTTATAGCGCTTGTCTCACAACAATTTGAAAGTACATGCAAATAAATTGACAATGTTTATGGTTGGTCATACTCTCGTTGATATATTTTTGCACAACCTAAAATTACTCTGCATTAGCCTACTTGATAAGTGAAAAATGTACCTATAAATTAAGGCTTATTTATGCATGAAATTTATCTAAATATTAATGTCAGGTGACATTTCCTTAATTTGCATTTTATTGCAGATGGTTGTTAATAGAGAAAGACTGTTGCGTTTTGGCAGATTTGAAGCTGGAGATGGACTGCAGCAGCCTCGATGACGTGGCATCAGCTTATTGCGCCATCGTGGAGGTCCAATTAGAAGGGAAGGAGCTGAAAAGGTCTGAAGGAGCAGAATTGGCGGCCAAATGAAGGAGGGACACATCACAAACTTAGAGGCTAAGTCTTGTGCAATTGGCTCAACTTGTTATTTCTTTTTGTTAGTTTATTTTCGGCCAATGGCCATTCATTTTGGAACATTGGGCAACTCTATATAAAGAGAGTTGCTTCACTCTTGTAAGATATCCCGTACTTTAGTCTTAGTTTGTATTTGTGTCGTTTTAATCAAAGTATGTTTTCTTTTAAGATTGCCGCATCTATTTATATTATGCGTAGCGAGTAGTCTCCCAGCAAGCTTCAACAGCAATCTGGCGGGGGTTGGCTAGTGGTGTAATGTTTATCTATGTTAACAAATCCAATGAAGGTAGATTACTGTATGTTATAACTATTTTATGGATTCGGCCAAATCCGTACTCAATGGGAAACATGAAGGACCTAACGGACCCTACACCATATATGATCTCAGACAACTCTTTAAATATGTAACGTGAAGTACTTAAAAAGTTGCTACATGAGAATTGGCTACTCTTTTCCAGAAAAAGAAAAGTTAAGTTTAAGTCCCTTGCTTAGAGGTGTCTAAGGCAACTCTTTTTTTTCTTGCAACTACCTAAAAGTGTAGCGGTAATTTTGTATAGCAACTCCGTAATGCCCTAATACAACTTTATCTTGCAGTTGCTAGAAAAATTAAGAGTAATCCTATCTAACACTTAAACATGTGGATGGCAACTCTTTTTGGAACACACTGGCAACTCATTTACAAGACACTTCCCTATGTCATTGCAACACGTTTAACATGCAGGCAACTCTTTTACAAAACACTGTCACATCACAACAACTCGTTTAAGATAGTGGCAACTCCTTTATAAAACACTATTTATAAAATAGCTACTCTTTTCTTTTCCACCTAAATTTAGGTAACATTTAAATTGATTCATATTAAAAGTTGCATTTTCATTGGAATAATGAAATACTTCTTTAATTAACCTACAACTCTTTTTGCATACTGATAATAATAGACATACATATATATAATAACCAGTTTAAATACATCCAACATCCCAACTTCCCAAACAGTGTTAAGACACTCCAAAATACATAAAAGCAACCTATCATCCACAAAATATGTTCCAATACAATGGTATGATATTTTGTAGCTGACTCTTGTAAAAACCTTGCCCTTCAATTACTCGAACAATCTCGGGGTGTAAGTGAATGCTGAATTAGAAATGCTATGACCTGGTTGTCCATCTCGGTTACAGCCCCATATGAAAACTTCACCAGAATCAGAAACTACAGTTGTATGTTTGTTTGCCGCTGCAACATCAACAACAGCCAAAAACCTCTCTTTCACACTGGAGACAGCATAATCGCTCATACCTAGGCTGCAAATCCAAAGTAGACAAAATCTACAAGAATTTTGCAATGATAAGTTGTCTAACTACAAAACAATCTATGTAAAAGTATTCAAAATAAGCATAAACTAGAGAGGCCATCATAAAACCAATAAACATGTTCAAGTTAAAACAGAGGCATTTCTCAAAATAAGCAACACTAGAGAGGCCTAACCTTCTTCCATTTAGGATGTGCAGAGGCCTTAAGTTCCAAAATTACACGAAAAGCTTCAAAAAAGGAATTTGTAATATGAGAAAAGACACATTATATTAGGAATTGAAATTAAATGATGACCAATTAAGATGCTCTGTTTAGAAAACAATTAAAAAGTTGGGAATCCAAACAAATGGAGAGGCGAGAACTACCCACAATTTCTACCCCCGTGTAGTTTTAATTGGTCAACAAGCATGCCCAAGGTGGCACACTGTAACTCCTAGACACAAATGGTTCCACTTTTTGTTTCTGCTGGAGAGTTGATTAACAGAAGTGTCTCCAAATCCATCAATATTTCTACAGGGGCTCCCAGGCACGCACATTATAGCACTATCATCAATGAAAAAACTAAACACCAAGTCAACACAAATCAAAATTAATAATGATTAGGTAAAATGTAGTCCATAAACACAACGATGTGGAAACATGAGGTTTTGTAGTTTCAAATCACCAAAATTTCTTCAGAGTAAGCAACATACAACAGCAATATGACTAATATCAATAATGTGCAAGTAATAATAGAAAAGTTGAAAGCGTAAGTTACTTTTTACTAGTAATTTTCATTATTTGAAAATTAAAGTAGAATATATAATAAAATATACATTATGAGGCAGTAAATCTATTTGAGGAACAATGAGGTACCCAAATTGGCCAACTAAGATTCCAATGTAATTTGGTACGTACTTGTGATTTGGTACTGACTATCTATTATAATTTCAGGTTAACTTCAATTTTAAGAATGAAGGAACAAGAAATGGAAGGAGAATATCTCTCATTTATTATGATTTTTGACCTTGTTACAGAAATCAGATTTCTATTTAATTATGTGCCAGTTTGAGATACCAAACAAAAAATAAGAGCATGCACAAAAATTATTCACCATTTGCCAAACAAAAACAGAAGCAATACCAAAATATAAGAAGCAACTGTTGAGACGATGAATATCACCAGGAAAAAGAGCTTTCCCCGTCATCATTTCAGCTAACAAAAGTAAACGTTTGACTTCAATTTGATTGATTTTCGACAAAATTATAGGATGGAGAATATGCGCTTACCAAAGGTGGATAGACCAAATTTCAACATTGGTACCATGATGACTGATGAGTAGAACCAAATAAGACTTCACATTCCCTGTACAACAAGATAACAATTTGATTTGTAACTCTTAACAGGAACAATAAACGCAAATAACCAAACCACAAGCCTAAGCACATAGTAAAAAAATTAGATAGGAGGCAACATATTACCTACTATGTTAACTGTGCCATGCTCAAGGCAGGCTGTAAGAGTTGCATTGCACGTTAAACTCTAAATGGCAAACATATACCTAATTTTCTGCTCATCTTTCGCACCCTTCAGTTCCTCCACAGACTGTGAATTCTTGACTTGAGCAATTACAAAAGCCACAACTAAACTGAAGCCAAATGCAAACACTATATGGGAAATAAATTAATAGCCACAAATACACTTGCATTCACAGAAATTGAGAAGCAGAATATCAGATTATAGGCGGAACAAAGTTCAATCAATGGCCGACCATTTTTTTTTAATACCAAATCACCTCAATAAAGTTGGTTTTGTATTTGCTACAGGATGAAGGTAAACATATGTTTCAATCTATTCAAGTCGATAGGCTAATAACATTTTAAATAAGTTTAGGGAGAACACACTAAATTACCGGCTGACATCTCTAGTTCTTTGACTCTATTTAGTAAAACTATACATCACGCTATAAGGTAAACATATGTTCTCTTCAATTTCGCTAAAGGCCATGTAAAACCCCTAACTAACTTTCAGAGCATCAGATAAAACAATGTTGGTTTGGATCATATAGCCATCTTCATTTTCAATTGTTACCTATATCTCTCTTACTCTGCTGATGATGTACAGCTTCAACAATTTACAAGCACTTCAATGCCTTTTCCTCTGCAAATTTTTAGCCTTCTTTGATTTACTAAATACACGAGAGACTCAATAAGTGAACCCATTAATAATTTCAAAACAAATACAGGCTTGAAACCAACAAAAATTTAGCTCAAAATTAAAAGAGACCAAAATCATACCTTAAGCAGCCTCAGAGGGAAGAGTACTCTGAATGTTTGAAGGCATCAAGATGTTGAAAGCATCTGCTGCAGTAGACACCAGCATCCCTGGAATCTGATTATGCCGATGGAGTTCTTTCAAGTCCTTTTGCCCCTTTCTAATGTCCAACATCACAACAGAGTCAACAGGTATACCGAAACAATCACGAAAACTTTTCTCGAGGGTTTAGAAAAGGGTACCTGATGGACAAATACAAGCTGAGGGGTAAATCCGATGGGGCATCCACTTTCTCGTTTGTTTTAGTTCTGAACTCATCTTCTCTTCTTCGTCTTTTTCAAGTGAAAGGTCCCGTATTTCAGGGGCACTGTAGCGGTGGCTTTAAAATCGAAGTCAAGGAGAGACCAGGGAAACTGGCTGTAGGGTCCAAAACCAGAGGAGATAGAGGGGGTTTTGACGGTGGGGCTCGAAATCAAGGGAGAGAGGGATTCGGCGGTGGCCAAAACTGGAGGAGTTGGAAGGGTTTCGAACCGAGGGAGAGAGATGAGGTTTCGTCGGCTAGGCTCCAAATCGAAGAACATGAAGGTGGAATCGGCGATGGTGCCCAGATAGGAGGGGATGGAGGCAAAATCGACGACGGGGCTCGCATCTAGAGGAGAGGGAAGTGAGATAGTTAGAGAGATTGAGGAAACATTACAGTTAGTTAGTTAGGGAAAAATATTGAGCGGCTGGATCAAATCTTGTAATTTTACCACTTATTTTAAAATTTTAACAACAAATATATTATACAATTATTCACGCTATACTCAAAATTACAAATAAATACACTATATACTTATAATATTATATTTAATCTTATAGTAGTACTTGTTAAGAGACATACGAGTTGCACCATAATTTAGGCTATTAACATTAATTAAGGTTATTATCAAGGTAAGAGTTGAAGATTACGGAGTTATGGATTAGGGTCAGGTTAGGGTTTTTGGTTTATGGTTAGGGTGAGGGTTTTCGATTTATGATTAGGGCTAAGATTAAGGTTATGGTTAAGGTTCGACAACGGTTCAGGTTCAGATTAAAGGTTAGAGTTATGGTTAGGATTAGGGTTAGGATTAGAGCTAGGGGTAGGGTTAGGATTAGGGGTAGGGTTCATATATATATCTTCGTTATACCTTTTATACAACATTTATATCAATTAACTTATATGTAATTTTTATGTCATATTTCATATATGTAATACTTAAGTGCAAATTTAATAAGCTTAAGTTAGTTAAAATAGTGTGAAATATTGCAATAGCCACATAATAATATATTTTAAATTTAAACATGTAATCATTTCCGGAACACTATAAATAAAATTAATGTTGCTCAAAGTATAATTACACAAAGTATCTTGATTAATCATAAACTTACTAATTTTTGTATATATATATTTGTTATGGAGGCATAGCCAATATTCTCAGTTAGCTCAACTGGTTGGAGGTGGAGTTGTGCATTGAATGGGTCCCAAGTTCAAGCTTTGGAGAGAACAATTTTTATTTCAAATAAACTTACTTATTATATTATATATAAGTTTTAGGAGAGAAGATAAGAATATATATGTTTAGCTCAATTGGTTGGAGGAGGTGTCTAGGGATCAATAGATCCTGCGTTTCGAACCTTAGATAGAGCAAGTTTTATCTCAATTAAACTCACAAATTTTATTATATATATTTATTAGGAGAAAAAGTATCAATAAGTTGACTTGGCACAACTGGTTGGAGGGGGCATCTAAGGATCTAACAAATCCCGTGTAATCGAACCCTGGTAACAGTATTTTGCGGTGTAGCACACAATCACTTCACAGTTTTGTCTATCCTAACATAAGCTTTTTATATATACACATAATCATAAGAGTTGCGAGATCTTTCACATTAGAGGGTTCATTACTTTTCTTGTGTCACTTCACAGTTTTGTCTATCCTAACATAAGCTTTTATATATACACATAATCATGCAACACTTTATAACATAAGAATTGCGAGATCTTTACATTAGAGGGTTCATTACTTTTCTGGTGTTAACGACGAGTTTTGGTTACCCTTCTTCAAAAAAGTTTCCACAAATCAATTTTTGTCAAGGCACCTGTAACTCTTGGTAGCTACACTACGTTTTTTCGTTGCAACAGCTCATATATGGTGTAGGGTTTGGAAATGAAATTTAAATAATAGGAGCTTTAAGTCTTCATTGTGTAGCACATATTTGAAATTGTTTTTATTTTCAAAATTTCAATCTTCCAATATTGGGTTCATTACTTTTCTGGTGTTAACGACGAGTTTTGGTTACCCTTCTTCAAAAAAGTTGCCACAAATCAATTTTTGTCAAGGCACCTGTAACTCTTGGTAGCTACACTACGTTTTTTCGTTGCAACAGCTCATATATGGTGTAGAATTTGGAAATGAAATTTAAATAATAGGAGCTTTAAGTCTTCATTGTGTAGCAGATATTTGAAATTGTTTTTATTTTCAAAATTTCAATCTTCCAATATTTCGATTGATTTGTAAGTACTAACTACCTGATGAACTCATTAAAGTTGCATGACTGAAAGGATTCAAGCTAGCTTTATCAGACTAACCTTGAGTGTCCGAGGTTTTTTTTTAAAAAAAAGCCCTCGGGGAGATAGTGTATCCTCCCAGGAGAAAAAGTCCGAGCAGGAAAAGTGTTCAGACGGAGTCCCCAACTAGGTTGGTTTCCCCGCTTGCCTACAAAAAACCCGCCCTCTTTTTTAAATGAATTGAGTGTCCGAGGTTTGAAGATGAAATTTGTAGAATGATATCCAGAATAATATTTTGCTGATGGTACACGATTATGGGAATAATAATTTTCTTGCAAATCAACGGCTGGCCATTGACTCGATGACATGCAGGAAAACTACTTGCACTGATGACCATCACTTGTAAATAAAGAATAATGTACTGAACTAATAAAAAATGAGAGATATTCAGATTATTAAGTTTCCTAGTAATGTAATTCAAGAGAAGCAGTGTATTCGCTTGTCTCTTGTATCCATCTGTTTCTCGTTCTCCTTCAAGAATTAAATGATTATTAAGTTGCAATTTAGTATTTAGCTTTACGGTTGAGGCTGCTGACTTGAGCCAAACCTTTCTCGCTATGGAATCTTGCTAATGTGATTTTTTACTATGAAAAAACTAAATTGAGTTTGAAGGAGACAGGTACGAGACAAAAAGATGCAAATAGTCGAATACAGTGCAACAAAATGAAGTAGAATGACGTGATAACTTTAATCAATTGTCATAATTATAAAAAAAAACACAAACTGATTGTTTTTTTACATCTTTCACATAAGTATTTTTTAGATAAAACTGAGACGCAAGATAAAGTATTTTTTTACATCTTGGCTAATCCGAACTTGCTACTCTCTTGTAACTAATTTGGTTGTGTTCTCAACTTGAGAACGCAAGCTATTTATTTATAAAAGAGGGTGGGTTATTTGTAGGCAAGCAGGGAAACCAACCTAGTTAGGGACTCCGTCCCGAACACTTTTCCCAATCGTACTTTTTCTCTTGGAAAGATACATTGTCTCCCCGAGGGCTTTTCAAAAAAAATATAACTACAACAAATCATGGTTTTAGTGGGGAAATTCCAGTAGCAAAAATCGTTTTGCCACTAAAAATACCAAATTTGTGGCATCTTAATTTGTGCCACAAAAAGTATACTTATAATGGAGAAATAAAGTTTCGTCACAAAAAAAATTAATTTAGTGGGGAAATATAAAATACGCCACTATAAACAATATATTTGTGGCGAAATTTAAAATCTCCTCATTTCTTCTGTTCTCTCCACTTTACACTATGAAACATGGAAACCCTAAAAAATTGTTGGAAGTCTATTTTGTGATTCAATCGGTTCTATTTTTCCTGTTTCCTGATCGATTCGCTCCTCAGAAAGAGATCGTTAGCCCAAGCTTCTATACACCAACTTGAATTTTTCTCTGTTTAATCAAAGGTATACGCTTGGATCTAACTCCGTGTTTTTTCTCCTTTTTGCGCTTTCTTATTTCTTTTTATTTTTCGTTTCCATTCTACAGATCTTGTGCTTTTTCTCACCGTTGAAGATGAGATCTCGAGTTATGCTAGTCTTTATTTTAAACTCCCTATTCTTTTGCATAGACTTTGATGGTTTTGGTGATTGGATTTGATTATATGATCAGAATTCCTCATAACTGGATCTTTACCTTTTTAATTTGGTCTGCTTCAATTATGGATTTTGTTTTATGTCTGTATTTCTGCTTTTCCTTTTTGCTGCGTTTCTGTCTTTCGATGTAGCTAAGTAGTTGTATGTATTGTGTTCTTGACTTGTTGGTGAAGTTTGGGTTGGCATTTCGGCTACTATGATTTTGGAGAAATGTGAATAAGGGATTATCTTTGTTGTTTCACCCTATGATAGAGTTTCTACTTATCCTTCTGGTTGTATTTTTAAAGTAAGAAGAGACTAACGCTTGGATCAAACTTTTGAGTTTTGAAAGTATGTCCCCCCCTTCCCCTTGCGAGCTCTGGTTCCAATGCTCAATAAATGTCACTTTTTCATTTCCAGTGTCAATTTCAAATTTGTTCTCTTATGAGTTAAATAGGTCTAACCGTCCATGTTTTAGTTTTAAGTTTACTTTTGTACATTCATCTTATTTCAATGTTCTGTTTTGGAGTTAGTTGTTATGTTCTCTGTTTCCTTAATTAAACTAGCTAACCGAATGTGATAACCCTCTGAAAGAAAAGAATCAGGATGTATATTCTTCCTAGTTTGAAATGTTTATATTTGTTGGCTTAAAGATGCATTAATTAGCTGAATTGATAGCATTTGTTGTTGGCTTACGAATTAATTTTCTTAGCGCACAAAGCAACTGTTCAATTTGAAAAATTAGTGAAATAAAACTGTTAGTGAATCATAAGTGAAGATTTGTAGTGAATTATGTGCTTAAATTGGTAATAACTAAGTGAGCATTTTGATATTTTTATGAGCAAATGTGCAGAAACCGCAATCTTAGCCGCAACTTGTGGAGGACAGCCACAACCAGGATTTTCAGCAAGCTATGTAGCAAAATGGAGGGAAAAAGAAAGGAAAATGGAGCCAAAAGTTGGGCAAGTGGGCTTGAATGAGTTGACGTGATTGGCTGGCAGAAAAGTGGGAGAGAGAGTGCACTTTTTGTACTAGTTTATTGTTTATTATACTTGGCTCTCATTAAGCCACATATGTGCTTTTCTTATGGCCAAGTATTTAGATATTTTGGTAGATATTTAGGGGAGAAGAGGAGAAAGTAAACATGACATTGGAATTTCAGATCCAAAACTTCATCTTCTTCCTCTTCTTACTCTTGTTTTCAGCAAGGAAGCTCTCCTCCTCCATTAATGGAGGAGGAGAGCTTCCTTGTAAATATATGTAATATATAGCTGCAGTCTTTGTCGCAACCTTCTGTTCAGCAGTTTGACAGCTTGTTTACAGGTTGTTGTAAGTCCTCTTCCATTATGTTTTGAGTTGAATGTTGCATGATTTTATGATGGGTTTTTGGTTAAGATCTTTATGCTAGATAAATGAAGGCCAAGTTCATCTCTAGTCTCTAGATTATAAATGACCGTGTTGCATCTAGAGATGGAAAAATTAACCAAAACATGTTATACATGAGATGGGCCAAGTTGAATGTGTAATGTGCTAGACTTGATGATTTATGCTAAAGAGCTTAAGGCTAAGTAATTCGTAAGTGAAAACGGACCAAGTAAAGCTTATGATTTACTTAAGTTGTTGTGATCGGACCAAGGGATCAACATGTTTCAGTTAGCATAACTAGTCCATCGTACTTTGTCAAGTTCATCTTTCAGCTTGTGGAAGAAATGCTTACAGTGACCTAGACCGCAAGTTGCGCCCCTTTTATTTTTGTATGTGCATCACGACCTAGTAATCTGTTGTTGATTGTGTGCTTGAGGAAACACTATTAGATAAATTTTATTCATTGCATTGTTATGGCAATAAGGACTGGCCGAGGTGACTTGTCATAGTGGGAATCACAAACACACACATGTAAACGTAGCCTTGAGGTTGCAGGGGTGACGCCTTGTAGTCAAAATAGGATAAGGTTGCATGCTAAGGGTTTTGACTTTAGATCCATGATTTATTATAAGTTGTGTGCATATTTGAAGTAAGGAGCGAGATTGTCTGCTTGTGGAGTAGGTTGTGACCGCTGATGTGTATAGTTTAGTATTTACATTTCTGCACTCTTAGTTTAGGATCACCACCATCACAATCTACAGAACAACCTACCCAATCTATAGGAAGATCTCACATTCTTTTAGCTTGCTTCCTGTGGAATACGACCTTGTGCTCACCAAACTACAACCGACCCTAGTGCACTTACTAGGATGTACATTTAGGTAGCAACAATGAACCAAAGCATATAATCAGTGACA
>CAOJBJ010482300.1:0-23673 GCA_948291685.1 Euphorbia celastroides | reverse complement strand
GATGAGGATTTCGGGCGAGATCGTTGGGATGAATTTCATACGGACGACGAAGAAAATCAAGCAGAGAGGGATTGCGATAATGACGCTTATTACGAAACTCAATCTGAAAATTCAATTTCTTCTCCTCATGCCTCTGTTAGTCGCGGCGAAACTACTCTTCAAAAATGGCCTCGGAGTTATAGGTATTTCCCCTTTTCCTTCAATTGTGCCTTTTCCTTGTGTTTTCTTTTTCAATTTCAGCTGCATTATTCACAAAAATTTAGCTTTTCTAATCATTGCATTATTATGATTCCCAATCCTTCTGATTCAATTATTCGACGAATTCAGACATATGTTAGATCTTGACCGAATAGTATGTATGATGTATTTTCTCTACGAGGGAAAAATTTTGAACATTGTATGAATGTTAAGTGCAGGAGCTCCATGGATTTGCTAAGTGTGACACCTCCATCGGTCAATTTTACTTCGATTTGCAAGAGAAGTTGTAAGCCTGAGAACTCTGATTCCCTAAGTAAATCTCTTCTTTCTCAAGAAAGCTTAGACAAAGAGGAAGTTCCAACCTCAACATTGCCTTTGAAATTATCTGTTGTATCTTCTCGATATCGAATATCATCCTTCATTGAATCTACCGATAACCATTGTTCAGTTTTTCAAGCCATACTTAATGGTAAGAATTCATGATTTATCAGTATAGATAATGATTCAGTTTGTTTTTGTCGAGCTAACAATATCATATATGAATTTGAACCTGGTTTTTATATTTGTTGAATTTGTAGCAATAAATGTTCTATGTGGGATAGGACTTCTTACAACTCCTTATGCACTCAAAGAAGGAGGATTTTTAAGCCTCTTGATCTTGCTACTATATGGCATCCTTTCCTGCTATACAGGAATTTTATTTCAGAAACTGTTAGAAAGCTCAGCTGAAATTCGAACTTATCCTGATATTGGACAAGCCGCCTTTGGAACTAGTGGTCGCCTAACCATATCTGTGAGTTTGCTGAAATTTTTTTATTTTTGCTTGAAAACAAGTCCATATATCATTACCTACTTAACCTTTTTTTTGTTTTTGATGATATATGCAGATATTATTGTATTTAGAACTATATGTAAGTTGAGCCGAATTTGCTTCTATTTAAATTCTTTTACTTTTTACTGTGAGCTAACATAGATTTGGGTTGTAGGCAGCTTGTGTGGAGTATATTATCATGATAAGTGATAATTTAGCCTCCTTATTCCCCAACACATCCATGAGTTTAGGTGGAATAAATCTTGATTCTCCTCAAATCTTTGCTATTATGGCAACAGCTATTATTCTTCCTACAGTATGGCTGAGAGACCTTAGCTTGTTGTCCTACCTTTCAGGTTCATTATATCTTATTTTTTCATCATTTTAACTACTTTTTTAAGTGAAATGCTTGCTAATGATGTTAAAATTTTATAGTTGGAGGAGTCGGTGCATCTATTTTGGTGGCAATATGTTTGCTTTGGGTTGGGGCAGTGGACAATGTGGGATTTCATCAACATGGAACTTTAGTCAACTTTTCAGGACTACCTGTTGCAATTGGTATCTATGGTTATAGCTATTCTGGTCATGCTGTTTTTCCTAACATTTACTGTTCGATGAAAGATCCATCTCGCTATACTTCGGTTATGATTTTTAGGTGAATAAATTTAATTTCAAATAATGATATTCCTTCACAAGTTATCCTGTCTTTTATGCCAACATTTTGCATCATATTTGTTGCAGCTTCGCTTTTTGTTGGTTGATATACACTGGTGTAGCGGTATGTGGCTATCTCATGTTTGGCGACTCGATAAAATCCCAATACACATTAAACATGCCTACTGAACTTCCTGCTTCTAAAATTGCTTTGTGGACCTCGGTATGTTTTGTACACTTATTTCTTTTTCAGCAATAATCTTGTGAAAATTATATGATGTTATATATGCTCTACTTTTTTTAGGTTGTGAGTCCAATGACCAAGTATGCATTGACATTAGCTCCTGTGGCATTAAGTTTAGAAGAACTTTTGCCTTCCGATCGATGTGGTTCTTTTGGTTTATCTTTAATCATTAGAACAACTCTAACAATTTCAACTTTAGTTGTGGCCCTTGCATTTCCATTCTTCGGTAATAATTTTTTAACTTTTGTAAAATTGATTGGTTATATTTCCTTATACATCTTCCTAAAGAAAGCAAAAACGGGTTGTAGGTTTTGTCATGGCATTTTGCGGATCTTTTCTAGCAATGCTTGTGGTAAGTTCTCTATTTTGAAATGATCCTGAGATTGACATATAGTTAAATATGGAAAAATTCACTTATATTGGTGTATATATTCAGGCAATTATCTTCCCATGTTCATGCTATCTCGGCATACTTTATGAAAGATTAAACAAGTTCCAGGTACAACACTTACGACCAAAATTTTCAATATTATCATCTAAATAATTAATTTGTTTTTATTTTGAATCTTTGGTTAAATATCTGTTGTTTTGTTTGTGATTAATCAGATTGGAGTTTGCATATTTACCATTAGTGTAGGAATAATGACAGCGTGCGTTGGTACTTATTCATCAGTCTCAAAAATGGCTGACAAATTTGGTTGAACGTCGGCAGAGTTAGTGTAGTCCATAGACTTACTAAACTTTTATTTTATTTTAAATTTTGGTAAAAGTACAAAAAGAAAAAGAAAATTTTATATTATTCTGCATGACCATATTAGGTTAGTGTGTGCAGTGTGTAAATTTTGGATTGGAGAAGAACAAAGAGGAGAGAGGTGTGAAAGAAAGCAAGAATAATGTGAATGTAAAGATTTTGGTGAACCGGATTGAATTCCAGTTCAAAACTGTCATGTAATATAATTTTGATAAATGTCAAAGAATTTCAAAATTGATACAAGTTTTTTTCTTTTGTTAATTTGGATTGTTTTGTCCTGGAAAATGTTTCAATAACTTATGAGAAACAAAAGAGCGAGAAAAGGTGATAAAAAAACATAACAGGACATATATTATGCTAAAATTTAATGTAAATTCTAATGGTTTATAATAGATTGAAGGGCTAAAATTTCTGAAACATTTGATTAACATATATGTAATTGGAAAATATATTATTAGGCAATAATACTCATCATGCTAAAGTAGCAGCTTAAAAACTGCAAAACAAAATATTAAGGAAAATAAAAGAAAGCATGTGAAACCATGATATGATGTTCCCAAACTATGAACGATGTAATGTCGTAGGAAGCAGACCATGTGCAATAACCTATCTCCTTTTGATTTTGGACACCAATAGCCCTACATATAAATATGCTACTTCTTGTCTCTCCTCTCCAATAAAGTTACAAATACGATGCGACTTATTTTCTTTGTCATATATTATAATTTCAGTTTCGACATTGGATTTTGTTTTGGAATAAGAAAAATCAAATATTGTGCATCCTTTCCTTTTGATCTATTAAGGAGTCTATTGGATTTTGTTTAATTGTATATATAAAGTTATTATATATAGCACATTAGTTCAAATTTTAAAGGGTGTTAGTGAGTTGTTTGTGGAGATATCCTAAACTTAACAAGAAAATTAGATGTGAGTCTAAACTTTTTAAATTTTCAACTACTTTAGCAAAAGTGACTAGTTCGCCCTTCACTATTATGTATTAGCTTTTGGTTAGTTTAACTTTTCAAATATTTCATTTTTCCTAAAGTGACAGTCTCATTTTGCATTTTTTGAATAAAGTACCATCGAGTCTCCCAGGGACCGACCAACCATTTGCTCTTACTTGCCTCCACAAATCAGCAATTGATCTACTCTAATGCAATGGAAGCACTCCATACATAGAATACCAGCGAACTACACAAAAAATTGGTGATCAAACTGGGCAAAAACCACATTTTTTTTTATTCTCTATGGGATCACCTCGGTTAACATCGGAACACATCTTTGATACCATTTGTAGCAGTCAATGAAAACACATTTGGACACCAAAAATTCTCACAACGGTATGATATTGACGCTTTCAGGCATAAGCCCTCACGAATTTGTTAAACAAAAAATTAGGTGAATCAAACCAAAAATTTAAATTGCTTAACACAAAAAAATGTGATTTCATTTGGTATATTAAATAATAGGATAAAATATCTCACTTTAACTTATGATTTTGACTCATAAGGTAGATCTGGTCGTGGGTCGAGCTTGGGTGGGTTCAAGTTGGACCTAATCGGGCCTAGTTAAAAATATGTATAACCTACACTCGATCCAACATATATAAAATAATATTCTGGCTCCGGTTAGGTCGAGCCTTTATGAAAAAAATGAAAATTCAAGCTCGACCCACAAACTTAACAAATAATTTTATTGTATGATGGTTTTAATTGTTACATTAGAACTAGTGTAGTACCCGAGCGATGCAAGGATGTATTATTCATATTGAAATTAAATTTTGAAAAATAAATTAGGAGATATATTAGTTAATAAATAGACTTAATGGATATATTATTTGTATTATGATTAAACTTTTTAGAAAATAAATTTTAAATATATACTAATTAATAATTTTTCATCACTTAAAGATAATTATGAAATTTGAATTTACTTAATCAAATAATTAAAAATATTACACTATTTATCAATAAAATATTTTTACAAAAATAAGGGTAAAACAAACATTTAACACTCAATTGTTTTTTTGTAATATATAGATTTCTTATGACACATATAATAAACATATAACTAATTTAACACATTTTTATATTATATCGTGTCGTTCAGGGTGGGTTTAAGTTTTAGGCAATTGTATTGGATGCTATAATAAGTAATCGGAGTTTAACCAAGCCTAAATTTTTTTAGGCATTCCTAAATTCTTGAAGAATGCATAAATTTGAGAAATAATTTTTATTTTAAATTTTAAAAGAAGTATATATCTCAAACCATTAATCTTTTCAACACAAACTTTTAGAATATTTTGTTTGTTATATTTTATCCTTAAAATAAATCTGTATTGATATATTTTTTATGACTTTTTCTAATTCAAACTAGTATACCGAAATGAAAATTGGTATGCCAATTTTTTTCTTTTAGTATAAAATTTTTATATCATTTTTTTAAGTTTGATATACTAATTTTTACTTTAAATGTAAAATTGATATACCAGTTTTTATTTTCGTATAATAGTTTTTGCTTTTGGTATCAAATGGGTATACCAACTAATCAGTATACCAACTTTTACGTTTGGTATACCAATTTTTACTTTTGGGATAAAATCTGTATACTAATTTCTACCTTTTGGTATAATATTTTTTACTATTGAATAATGAACAACCCCAATTCAACATATTATGCCACATTAAGCTACTGAAAACATGTTCATAATAGTGACAACTTCTTAAACTCTCAATGTTGGTGCTTGAAAACAAATTTCCTCTAATTTTATTAACCATAATGCTTCAATTTAGATTACAACTCCAATTCAATGAAAAAGTTAAATCTCAACCTCCTTTGATGATGGCGAAGCCAAAAAAAATGAAATTGAGAAAAAGGAAGATCACATAAACATCAGCGCATCAGCAAGTTCCTGCACCTGTTTGACTACATTGAAGAATAGTCTTTTTGCTATGGTAAAATGCATTCGGATCCTCTGAACTTTTCCATTTCTTGTCCGGTCTTCCTAAACTTTCAAAAGTTTCTCTCGCCCCCTTCAAAAAATTTCAAAAGTTTCTCTCATCTCCTTAAGTGGCATATGTCGACTTCTGATTGGTTTGGCTTTTCAAACATGGAATACAATAAAAATTTGACATGTGACACTTAAGGGGTGATAGAAACTTTTGAAATTTTTTAAAGGGGGCGAAAGAAACTTTTAAAAAATTCTGGGGGCGAGAGAAACTTTTGAAAATTCAGGGAGGCCGGACAAAAAAATGAAAAAGTTCAGGGGGGGTCCGGATGCATGAAGCCTTTTACCATAGATCAAAATCTTGTTTCCCCTATTTCCTTTCAAAACAATATGCAGATATTTTGAAACTCCATCGAACGCCGCTTCCACCATCGTCGTCAGCATCAGTAAAGCCCCAATGTGGGATTCGATTATCTCTTTACATCCGTCAAATAATAGTTCAATCGAATTGAACAAAATTCAAATTAATTATAACTAAAGATTAAAATGAATAAATTGGAGAAAAACAAAACTCACCAAAGTACATATGACGGAAATCATCTGGCGAGATAGCTAGGAGAAGATGAGGGTCGGCTGGCAGTTTGATGTTTTGATTCACGTATTTGTAAATGTATTCATGCAATGTTTAAAGCTTTGAACTTTTTTAAGACACTTGTTTAAAAATTCCTAGGTTCTAATATGAAAACGAACCTCAATCTGTATATTATTCGAACTTAAGCAAACTTAGGAGAGACTGGAATTGGATTCCGAAATTCTTGTCCAAACTCGCCCTATTTAGCTATGGGTCGGATGGGCCTTTCGGGCATGTGTCTTGAGCCATTGTGTACGTTTAAGAATAGTTACAGTCTATTTGTGAAAAGGTTGTCTTTTATTTTCATTGTATTATTATTATTATTATTATTATTATTATTATTATTATTAAAAATAAATAAGTAAGCAGAATGATTCACTTTGTCAGTATCTCTTCCCAAAGTTTTAACTTCCTTCTCTACTGTGGATCCATTACTAGCACAGAAGTTTCTAATTTCCAAACTCTTCCATCCTTTCATTTTTTCACATATTACCTTCACCTTTCTCTCTCTACAATGAATGAAACCACCTACATTCTTCCTCTTCCTTTTCCCCTTTTCAGATTCCTCTTTTCCATTTCCTTGATTCTCCTTTTTACTGATTCACTCCTCTGTTTTCCCCTTAATTCCCTGATTTTACCTCTCAAAACTCAGCCTATCGCCGCCGCCTCTCTCCCCAGATCTCCGAGCAAGCTCCCCTTCCACCACAACGTCAGCCTCACCGTTTCTCTCTCCGTCGGCACCCCGCCGCAGAACGTCTCCATGGTTCTCGACACCGGCAGCGAGCTTTCCTGGCTCCACTGCAACAAATCCGCTTCTTACCCGACCTCTTTTTACCCGACCCGATCCACTTCATATAAACCCGTACCGTGTTCTTCCTCTGTTTGTGTTAACCAGACCCGTGACTTTACCATACCCGTTTCCTGCGACTCCAGCAGTCTCTGCCACGCCATTCTCTCTTACGCCGATTCTTCCTCCTCCGAGGGAAATCTCGCTTCCGATACTTTCCACATGGGGAGTTCCGATATTTCGGGTACGGTTTTCGGCTGCATGGATTCGGTTTATAGTTCTAACTCCGACGAGGACTCCAAGAATACCGGTTTGATGGGCATGAACCGTGGGTCGCTCTCTTTTGTTTCCCAAATGGCATTCCCGAAATTCTCTTATTGCATATCGGGTACCGATTTCTCGGGTCTTTTACTTCTCGGGGAGTCCAATTTCACCCCGGTTTTGCCGTTGAATTATACCCCGTTAATACAAATCTCAACTCCATTGCCGTATTTTGACCGGGTTGCTTACACGGTTCAGCTTGAAGGAATTAAAGTTTCCGATAAAGTGCTGCCGATACCGAAGTCGGTTTTCGAACCGGACCACACCGGGGCGGGTCAAACCATGGTTGACTCGGGCACCCAATTCACATTCTTGCTGGGGCCGGCTTACACAGCGTTGAGAAGCGAGTTCTTGAACCAAACAAATGGGATCTTGCGGGTTCTCGAGGATCAAAATTTCGTATTCCAAGGAGCAATGGATTTGTGCTACCGGGTACCGTTAAGTCAACGGGTGCTGCCCCGATTACCCACGGTGAGCCTAGTGTTTAGTGGGGCCGAAATGGAAGTATCGGGCGAAAAGGTGCTGTATCGGGTGCCGGGGGAGGTGAGGGGAAATGATTCGGTGCATTGCATGTCGTTTGGGAACTCTGATTTGTTAGGGGTGGAGGCTTATGTGATTGGGCATCATCACCAGCAGAACGTGTGGATGGAATTTGATCTGGAGAAGTCAAGGATTGGGTTGGCAAATGTACGGTGTGATTTGGCCGCTCAGAGATACGGTGTAGGCACTATAATTAATATTTAGATGATATAAACGTGTCGATAATCTTTGGGATTAGATTATATATGAATGCATGAAGTAATAGCCGTAACAATAATATGATTTCCTATATCATTGCACGAAGAATTATTAGAGCATCATCAACAAGGCATGAGCGATGTGATGATTGTAGATGTAATGAAAATTTATATTTGATCACGTAGATTTGATTTAGTGGATAGATGAAATAATCCAAAAAATTATCTCTAACCGGGTATGTATTTAAATTTGAAGTGTAACATTGTAAATTAAATAATAACAAAAAGATATTAAATTAAATAAAAAATCTTTAAAGATGGATTCTTATATTTAAATAATCTTCATTTTGGTCGCTCATTTATCTATTTTGTCTTTTATTTCAGGATGACAAAATAGTAAATTTTTTATGATTTAAATGACGTGCTGTTGCATCAAATTAGAAAGAGGAGTTAGATTGTAAAAATTATTCTGTGCCAAAATGTTTATTGCGCCTGAGTATTGCAAAACAAACTTATAAAAAATGCCAATAGAGATGCTCTGAACAGTAGAACAATAATATGCCTCTGTTAGCTGTATAAGAGTTTCTCTAATAGTATATTTGTTCTAGTAATTCTTGAGACGCATAAGCACTCAAAACATGATTCTCAAGTAGATTTCCAATTCCCTTTTTCCTGCTCACATGTTTGCGGGGTTTCTCTTAGGGTTGTTTCTTAGTTGTGGTTGTTGTTTGCGGGTAGTTTGAGTTGTTTTTCTTAGTGTTTTAGAAAACGTTAGGTGCTAGTCGTGCTGACAAAACTTTTGAAGGCTAGGCGAAGATTAATCGAGGCCTAAGTAAGACTTGAACCCTGACCTTGGCGGAGTTTAATTTAATATTAATTATATATTATATTTTAAATATATTAAAATTATGAATTTATAATTATATACCAATGATATAGCTTTAATTTAAAGATAAATTATAAAATCACAAAATATTAATAATATATTTCAGATAATATTTCAAGAATAACTTGATACTAGTTGGACAATTGAAGCACCACTATTTGTGGCATATAACAAATTATTTCTCATTTTGACATTCAAATGACACTCGTATTTGAAAATACTTTAATATACATAAACAAAACTACTTATATGTTTAAACAATTTAAGCTATATTTATTATAAATATCAACATATTTTAAAATAGAGTTTATGAGTCATTTTAAAAAATCAGATTAAGGAGTGCTAGCTGGCAATAACTCGACCTAGCGACTAGGTGGGGAGTTAGGCAAAGCTAGACGGGATTTTAAGAAATTGGTTTTCCCTCAATGTTTAATAAGTAGAAGGGAGGTTAAATCCCTTGACATGTCACATGATTTATTCTTCACAACGAAGAGGTTTCTACGTAAAAGTTTTAATATGATTGTTTAACGTGATGATTCATATTTTCTTGCAAAACATTAGTGATTTGGGTTGTATCGCTGGTTGAGTTGCTTTATTTCGCTACCGCATCTATGCTCGACAAATTGGTATAAGACCTTCGGAGCTTATTTTCCAACACAACAATGATCGTCATGTCAATTATTCACTATTCTTCATTGTTTGTACCAAATTTATTGGACCAAGATTTTGTGTCCTTAACCGTAACATGTAAGCAGCTCCATTCCGAAGGTACGAAGTGTTCATCTCTACCACAGGCACAATAATCCGGCCCATACTAGAATAATGAGCAAGATTTTGCACTAGATAAATCGATATATAATAATTGATTTAAAACTTAATCAAACTCAAACCATGTATATTATATAAAGAAGTTGTAATAGTATTTTTTTTTATCAATTATAGTAAATTGGGATGGGAGTCATGGGACATGAGTAGGCCAGATTAAGTAATGCCTTCAAAGGAATAGTGTGAAAAAGAGTAGTTGATTTTAGTAATTAGAAAAATTAATAATATAAGGTGGTGGGGTTCAAAATGAACTACCTCTACCTCTACATGTTAGGTTTTGGCCTTACCCCCTAGAAAACAACCTGTCAATAACCAAATTTTCCAAACATTTCTAGTATTTGATGGATATTTATATACATATATAGTTGGTACAATCGCATTTTTTAACTTTTTCTCAACCAATGCATTTATAGTGCAGTTAAACATATATATTGTACCAAAAAAAGTTATTAAAAAAATGCGAGGCCAGAACATTTTTTAAAGTTACACATAGTGCAGTAACACATTTTTTAAAGTTTATCTTTTTTTCTTCTTTGGAAAACCTTTTCAAGTTTATATATATATATATATATATATATATATATATATATATATATATATATATGATCACCTAATATTAGTCTTTTGGCCATGGTATTTTTTCGACAAAATCACATTCAAGCATCTTAAGCTTTTTCAAGATTTTAAAATTAGAATTGCAGTACATTATTTTTGTTTGGACAGCGTCACCAGAACTTAACATTTTTTTGTGTAGTTTTAAGAAAACTAAATGTCTATAAAGCTCACTGAAGTAATAAAAATAATATGTCTGTGCAAATATGTCGTAGCTCCAAATCAGTCCATACTTTACTAAAAAGACGTAGCTTAATTGATACACCTTTCAATAAGTTTTGGATTTTAAACTAAGCCTCTTAAATAGTTTATTAAAAATTTAAAAAATTTAAAAAATTTCATACTTTAGTCATAGCCTGTGAATGACACTTAACAATTAAAGGAAAAAAAAAAACTTTTGTCTGCAACCACACGTTTCCTTACATAGTTTATTAAAAAAGCACTATGGAGAAAATGCACAATTAAGATAGAAATATTGAAATAATACCATGAATGTTAAAAAAAAAACTAAATTTAACTGATTAAAGAAATGCGATCTGGTTTGCTTGGTTCAATTTTCAATGTAAATAATTCGATTTCGGTTGTGATTTTAATGATTTCTAATGTATATAGTTGGTTTTATACTTTTATTATAGTTGACGGAAAATTGATATGAACAAACGAATCAATTTTATTAATAACGTTAATACCACGCCGCCATTATCTATTTGTTATCTCTTTCAGCACAAAAAGTCATTATTTATGAACTGTATATAAGATATGATTTACAGTATCAATTATTATGTTATTTTTATATTTTAAATAAAGATGAAACCGAAAAATATGCTCTCCAAATTTATTAAAAAGAATAAAAAAGAAAATAAAATAAAATAAATAAAAATCATAAATGTCAAACAAGTTACAAAGGACCAATAACAATAGACATTAACTTTCTCTTAAGGAGAATATTTACTTAGGCTTTGTTTGGTTCAATGGTTTCTCATATCATCTCATGATATGATATGGTTATCAATTAAAAACTCATGTTTGGTTACATGATTATTATTATGGTATGATTTTTGTATGGTTTTTTAATGATTTCAAAAACCATAAAAGTGTAGTTTTATTAAACCATGAATTTAGTGATTTTCCACGGTTTCAATAATTTAAATTCCAAAAAATAATCTTAATTAATTGAAATTATTACGAAAAATTTCAACTAATCCAACGTATCCCTTCAATGTTCCAAAACTCATACCTACCTCTTCACTATTCAAAGTGTTCTTGCTTTGCATCAAGGTTCTTCTTTTCTATATAAAAAAAATTCACGGCACCCGTGGCCTTTTTATTTAATTTTTAAAAGGTGTTATTGACGAATATTGTGATTATCATTACACATGAAAAGTCTACTAAAATTTCTTGGATTTGTGCTTGTCCTGTGAAGATGCTTCCGTGTATTGAAAAGTGTTTCATTCCTATCTTGTCCCAAAATGCACTGCTACAACTGAAAAATAATTAAGCATGGAGAATTTGGTCAAGTTGATTTTTGTCTTGTTTCATTTACAGACTAGTCCTACAACAAGATTACGGTAAATTCTATTAGTAGTGACTGAAGTTTGGAATTTGTAAATTCATAGTTTGGAATTTATTTTTTGCCCGGACTAAATTGGTAGGATATCACATGAAATTTTAATATTTTTATCATGTGAGCGAGAGGACGGTTGTGAAGCTTAATTTTAATTCTTATGAAGCTTAATTTTAATTCTTTATTACTCAAGTAAATTAGTAAAAGGACATTTAAGTAATTTTGTTGCTATTTAATCATATCATACCATGAAACCAAATAACAAAAACCATACCATACCATACCATACCATACCATACCATGTAGCCAAACAAGAATTTTAAAGGAAATCATACCACACCATACCATACTATATCATACTATACTTTAATGAATCATGGACAACCATGTCCCAAACAAGGCCTTACTATCGTGCGATCTCTATGAATTTAGTTCCTAAGAACAATTCCAACAGCATTCCCCATTTTTCATTTTCTAAACTCCGTTTTATAAGAAGCATGGAAACGGAAACAGAAACCGACACAGAAACGGAAACGGACACCGAGAAACGTCATTTCTAAAACAAACAGGTTTGGAAACTGTGGGGAAACGTGTAAATAATAAATATATAGGGGCATATTTATAAATATAAAAAATATAAAATTCTCATATATATAAATTTATTCTTAATTAAATAGTAAAATAATAAATAAAGAGGAAGAATTGATAGAATTCACACATATTGGAAGGTTGGATGAACTTTAACATGTTTGTTTGCATGGTATTATTGGTTGATAAACTACAGTGCTCTAAAAATGTTGAATACAAAGAGAGGAATAAGAGTATTTTTGTTAATATAGGAATATTAGAATGTTTTGGCTTTGTTTGTTTCGGTAAAAAAGTTCACATTTTAATGAAATCGAGTTTCTAATTTGAGAAAATTTATGGGAAACAGTTTCCGAATTTTGAAGAAATGAGTTTCCAACTTTCTCTATTTACGGAAACGGCCCCGAAACGTTTCGTAGGGGTTTCCGAAAGTTTCCGTTTCCAAAACGGATACGAAACGCCGAAACGGTATGATTTAGGAGTTTCCGTGCTTCTTTTATTCCATCAATTTATCCCATTTCTCATTTCATAAATAAAAATATTAATATTTTTTTATTATTGTATTAATATCTTTACTTTTTATATAAAAACTAACAATAAAACTAATAAAAGAAATTCAAAAGTAAATCAATACTTTATTGGTTTTCATAAAATGGAGTACCCATTTTTTTAAGGATACCATTTAAAGATGATTGAAATTGGCATTTTCTCCAAATAATTTCTCATTTTGTCAAATTCTCCAATTTAGAGAATCATTAAACTTACTCTAATAACTCTATAACACCCAAAACCGCTCACTTTGCACTAAAATCAGTCAAAACATTGTTTTAATCCCGATATATGTAGTATATAATAAATCAATAGTATCTCAAGCTCAAAATCAACGTAAATTAAAACAAAAAATTGTGAATAATTTGCACATTATCAATAGTACTTAAAATTATGACATTATTGAAGATGAATACAAGTCAAGATAAAATGATGTAGAAATATTATTAATCAAGAAATGAAATATAGTTTTCAAAAAAAAAGAAATGAAATATAAAAGAATAATTACAATACTTTAGAACCTTAACCTGAAAAAAATATATTGTCCATGGAAGAAATAATTTTGGAAATGAGTTTTCAATGCATGGTTTACCTCTCCAAAAAGTTGCCAAGAGTCCAATACTCTTTTGAACTTTTAAAAGTTTTTCTCAATCTCTTGAAATTGTCTTTTTACATCTCTCAATTCCCTAAAATTAGGTATTTTGCATATCTCAACCCCTCAGTGCCATGTGTCAGCTTTTGGTTTGTTTGATTATTCAAAGATATCGGTTATCTCTCTAATCAGAAGCTGACACGTGGTATATAAGGGTTGAGAGATTAAAAAAAAGCCAACTTTAGAAAATTGAGGAATACAAAAAACCAACTTCAGGAGGATAAGAAAAACTTTTTGATAATTGGTCACCTAAATCGGATTCCGGTTAGTCTTCTAAGAACTTCGGCCATCGTCTCCACCTGAAAAGTCATGGAAAAGGGATCGGGGATTGCCCTTGGAGGGACTCTCCGATGCCTAAGTCAATTACGAGTTTGAGGAAATAGTTTAGCAAAGTAACGGTAAGAGTTCAAGAATTGCATACCTTTAGACTTGGGATCGTTGGGTATTTATATGCATCGCATTGGTTAATGCCCTAGATATCTTTGTAATTATCTCCTCAGTTAAGGGTAAGAAAGTAATTCTAGCCTATTGATTGGCTGTCACGTTGAGGAGGACGAATCCTACTAGGATTCGTCCTTCCTGAATGGCACATAGATTATTTCTCTTTAGAATTCTTTAAATGTCTATCCTTATCTGATATGTAATTTGAATCCTTAACGAGATAAGGATCTATAATCGCCTTATTTGTAATTAGGGCAAAATATCTCATCTACCCTCGAATGCCGACTAGACATATGCTCGACAAGAGGGATTTTAGTCAGCTGAGCCGGTCACTACACCCACCTGGTTGAGTTCCTACTAAATGACCTCGATCAGTTCATAATCTTTAGAAATTGGCATTTGAGGCGGTACTTTGACCGTCTCAAGTCAAAGACCAACTTTGCTGATAATGTTATCACTTTTTTAAATTTATGGGAATAAATAGAATTTTAATGTTAATTTTAAGGGACAAACTATGTATTTAGCTTTTCATTTCTGAAAGATACAACCACAATTACAAGTGAACTCATTTGTGCAAAGAGAAATTTCACTGAAAGTGTCCCACGATGCGTTTGGTTGTGCTTGTAACTAGTATAGACACATATGACATAACTAACCTCACTCCAAAACGTTGCACATCGATATTTCATTCATTAGCTATCGGTATCAAATGAATAATATATGTTTAGAAAGTTCTTAATTAAAACATATAATACAATGAGACTTCTAGCTAATCATTCATATTGAACCCTTTTCTATTCATAATTAATCCTGAAGTTAACAATCTGTATTATCTCTCACACTGTCTAGGGAATAAAACTTCAAAACAAAACAAACGAGCACTCAATAGTTTCAAATAGAGCCCATTGTCAAAAAATTTAAGAATTTTGCGGGATTTTTAGCCTGTAGACCCTATTGCTTTGATTGAAAATTAAGTTTTTTTTTTTTAAAAAAAAAGCAGAAACTGAAATTTCACCTTTAGTATTCAATTTATTTCAGTTCTTTTTAAAATGAAGAGTAGCGAATTTTGTTTACAAAACAAATAGAATTTTTGTTCGCAAAAGTTAATTTTAAACGCACCATATGCTTTGGCAATAAAGAAATGAAGCAGTTGTAACAATTAATTAAAATGACAAATTTTTTAATTTATTAGATGTTTCTTAAACAGACATAAACCCAGCTGACGAGGTTGAACAGTATTTTGTCTGCCCTTAATTCTATCTCTGTACTGTCATAATCTCAGTGCTAATTAAGATTATGGCTCAAAATTGAGTTTGACAAATGCTTTGGGTAGAATTTGTAAGTGAGAAAATAACAGTGAATGATGGAACATCGCAACATACAAAAAAGCTTGAAAGTGCAAAAACAGTGATGAACACTTAGCTTGTAAGGTAGGTGGAGAGTATACCGTATAGATGCAATTTACACTAATTAATCTATTTTAATCAACTAACATCCAATCCACTTGCACTTCAAGAAAATACATCCCATAATTATATATTCTTTCATTGTATACCTACCAAATAAAGAAAAAAAAAATCAAACTAATTTGAACGTATGGATTGTGGATGTTATTCATAAATAGGGTTGAGTTTGTGTAAAAAACTCTTGAATTCTATTTATATTTTTCTTATTCCCCTGCATGTTTCTTGACCTTGAAACTAGTATAATAAATGTTCACTCTATATAAGTTGAAATTTAATTTAATAAATAGAGTTTTGAGGATTAAGAGAAATTAATACAATGTCATAAAAGTAATAATTCAAAAGATCAAGTTGATAGATAAAAGATTTAAATGATAATATTTATATCATTCGTGTTCCTTATATTATTTGTTTTCAATTACATCTCTACATAATCTAATTTTGAAATATGCGGTGGTGTTGAAGATACTATACAATAAATCGAGCGATTAGGAAATAATGCGCAACTTGTAGACAATATATTCTCAAAATGGATCATGTCATAGAGTAAGGCACTCATGTTTTTTTTTTTTTATTTGTTGGGTTAATTGCATCCCCAATCGGCTTTACAAGTTCTTTTAGCAATATGTAGCTTTCAAATTATTTCTTTATAGATGCGATTTTATCTTTATTTACTTAATACTGCATTATGATAGTTTCCCTAATTCATCCTTATTTATCTTGTAAGAGATTCGACATTAATGAAAAGTTTCTAAATGTTTGATAATATTAATGGCCTATTTTGTTATGAATTAAAGAAACCAAATAAACAATGAGATTTACCTGAGGACATCTCTCGATCACGTAATCGGACATCAAGTGAAAAGGCACACAATCGACACTAAAACATCTTGTAAAAGTACGCTTTTACATATCAATTGGGATTTATTAAGCTCCATTTGGCATTCATACTACAGTAAAACCTTTATAAATGAATATGCTTGGGACAGGGAAAAAATATTCATTTAGCGAGACTATTACTTTATCGAATGTAAATTTAATATAAAAGTACAAGTCAGGACCAGAGAAAAATATTAATTTAACGAGAATATTACTTTATCGAAGTTCTACAGTATGTTTTACAAACTAATTATATTTTCCCCTTAATTCATTTAGAGTATTTTCCCTCATCGTGTACGAATTGCAGTTACCTTAAATAGATTGAAAGCGCATTTGTGGTTGAATAAAATTCCGGTCTAGAGAAAATGTAAATGATTATCGCATTTAAACATTTAATTGTTTTACATACATTTTCTCGTCACTTTTATTATGTATAATTATAATTTGTATATGACAAGGATTCAAAACACCATGAAATGGTGAAAAATAAAGCGTTTATCGACTGTTTTAGAACAAACCTTTTACATAAAATTGACTCCAATTTCAAACTTTTAAGTCGTTACCATTCAATTTGTTTTTTTAGTTATGTACGGCTATTTACTTGACATATTTCTATTTAGAGTTGGTTATATTTAAAGCTCTCAATCCCTCTCTAAGCATGTATTAATTTGAATTCAGATTGGATTCTCCTTTTACATACCCAATCTGTATAATCAATTCAGTTATACTTTATAGTTTGTAGACAATATTCAAGTTGTTTTAGCAAAAATAATTCTAATAAAGGGTTGTTTGAAAAATCAGGGAAGATTTGCATAACCAAACGAAAGCTTTCATAAAATGAGATCAAACACATTGATTTTCTTTGACAACACTCTAAGGTTGTTATCACAAATTAAACCCATATCTTCTCCCACATAATTATATTTATTTTGAATTAGTTTTAGCATATTATAGTATTAATCATACTTATTGATCACTTGTTAATCCACTTCATAAACTAAATCTAACATCGACCCAACACCAATTCTTGACTTCTTCTCATATATATATTTTCCTACACTATCAACCCAATCCACAACATTCCAATTTGAACTTACAAATTAATTCTAAGAGAATGGGATCACATTCTCTTTTGGGTATTTTTCTCTCATTTCTGACTTTTTGTCTCCTCAATCACCTTGCTCTGGCTGGCATTACCAGGCATTACAAGTTTGAAGTATGTATAAATTCAGCCCTTATTTTATATATCAAGTTCCATTTTACATTTCAATGAATGCAATTTATACGACTTATTTGGCAGATTAAGCCAAAAAGTGTGACAAGGCTATGCAACACAACAACTATCTTAACAGTGGACGGAAAGTTTCCCGGGCCTCGCATAATAACCCGAGAAGATGACCGTCTCGTGGTCAAAGTTGTCAACCATTCACCGAAGAATGTCACCTTTCATTGGTACAATGAAATATTTTTTTGTTATTTTAATGTGTTTTTTGTTTGAAAATCATATTTTTTTTGTTTTTTTTTTGTTATTTTAATGTGTTATATCACATTAAGCTAAGAAAATATGTGTACATTGTTAAATAGGCATGGGGTGAGACAACTTCGATCAGGATGGTTTGATGGACCAGAATATATAACACAATGCCCGATCCGACCGGGTCAAACTTATGTGTATAACTTCACAATAGTTGGGCAAAGGGGAACCTTGTGGTATCATGCACATAGCTCATGGCTAAGGGCCACTCTCTATGGGCCCTTAGTTATTTTGCCTAAACTTGGTGTGCCATTCCCATTCCCTACACCTTACAAGCAAGTACCTATCCTCTTTGGTAAGTGGTAGCACCTACTTTGATGTACTGTATTCAACTAAATTTGGTAAAATTATGGACTTGTATTTTATTTGTTTGAATATATTGCAGGAGAGTGGTTTAATGCCGATCCCGAAGCTATTATAAATCAGTCACTCCAAACCGGTGCTGGCCCGAATGTCTCGCTTGCTTATACCGTTAATGGACTTCCAGGGCCATTGTATAACTGCTCTGCCAAGGGTATGCGTTATACCTTAAAACCTCTTACCATAGTATGTTGACTTAAAAAAAGAAAGCAATTGATGTGTTGGTTTATCAATAGGTGAAAGTAATATATCTTATACTCAATGTGTAAATACAACAATATTGAAGTAAAAGTAGCACACCAACATTTTGATCTTCCATAAATTATTTACCAGAAGGGGTTATTTTTCAAATTTAGTTCCCTATAGTTTATTACAAAAGGGAGTTATATGGATAAAATTGATCTTCCATACATTATTCTATGACATAAATATGTGATCATTATACCTTTATACCTTATTTGTAAAAAGTTGAATTGACACCACAACATTCTCTTATCTTTTGGTATAACAAATGATAGATACATACAAGTTGAAGGTAAAGCCGGGAAAGACATACCTTCTCAGACTGATCAACGCAGCACTCAATGACGAGCTATTTGTGAGCATTGCAAACCACACAGTCACAATAGTCGATGCAGACGCCTCCTATGTTAAACCTTTTGAAACCGACAAATTCCTCATAACTCCCGGCCAAACCATGAATGTTCTCCTCAAGACCAAACCGGCCTACCCAAATGCAACATTCCTCATACTAGCCCGGCCCTATGCCACAGGAACCGGCACGTTTGACAACACAACAACCGCCGCTATCCTCGAATATGAACCACCAAAACACTCCACAACTCCTTCACATATTTCAAAAATTCCTCTTCTAAAACCAACTCTGCCTGCCCTTAATGACACCCCTTTCGCCTTCAGTTTCTCTTCGAGATTCCGAAGCCTGGCAAGTGTTGAATATCCAGTTGACGTTCCAAAGACAGCTGAAAAGCGGTTTTTCTTCACGGTTGGGTTAGGGACAAAACCTTGTCCTAAGAACCAGACATGTCAAGGACCCAATGGCACAAAGTTTTCTGCTTCGGTCAACAATATTTCCTTTGCTCTTCCTACCACAGCTATACTTCAGTCTTACTTTTTTGGAAAATCGAACGGTGTGTACACCACGGATTTTCCTGCCAAGCCTATAATCCCGTTCGATTACACGGGAACTCCTCCTAATAACACAATGGTGATGAATGGGACAAAAGTTGTGGTTCTTCCATACAATGCAAGTGTAGAGGTCGTGTTACAGGACACGAGTATTCTAGGAAACGAAAGTCATCCGCTACACTTGCATGGTTTTAACTTCTATGTGTTAGCTTCGGGATTCGGGAATTTCAATGAAAGTAAAGACCCTGCAAAGTTCAACCTTGTTGATCCCGTTGAGAGAAACACTGTTGGAGTTCCTTCTGGAGGTTGGGTTGCCATTCGGTTTCGAGCTGATAATCCTGGTAAGAGTCAATTTGCCTGTAATTAAATCCTAGTATTTATATTATTTCTGACACCTATTAATTTTTTTTTATAGGGGTGTGGTTTATGCATTGCCACTTTGATGTGCACTTGAGTTGGGGATTGAGAATGGTGTGGATTGTGTTGGATGGAGATCTTCCAAATCAGAAGCTGCCTCCTCCACCGTCTGATCTTCCCAAGTGTTGACTTGATTTCCATTTTGTTTGAAAATTTTTCTTCAACTCTGATCTATTTATTTACTTTAAATTAGGCCGTAACTACGTGTTTTTCTTTTGTTTTGTTTTGTGGAGTCGTGTGATTGATTCACATGAGAGTTTGTTTCAGCGTTTTGTAATGGCGGCCTACGAATAAATTTTGTTGCTTAACCCAATAATGTGTATAATCCTGATTTAAAGTGAAAGTTCAAATGTTTCTTTTATAATTAATATCCGTTCTTCTTTTTCTGTTTGGATCAATAATACTTGCGTTGCTTCTTAATTTAGATAGATCAATTATATGCTTAATTTTTTTTTAAAATTAATCAATCCTTAAGAGACTGGGTTTCGAACCCAAACCTCCCACCAACGCAATGGAAGGTGTATCACTTGATCAAAGGCCAATTAGTAATTATATGCTTGATTGCATAAGCAAAAACCTACTCTAAATAAAATTATATAACTGATATCTGATGTTGAATTCAGTCAACTTTTGACTTCATTTCCGAATCAAACTTTTAGCTAATCTTACAACATTTTGGATTTTAGCCAAACCGTTTCATTTAGAACATATGTTACACTTAATTCTTCAAGAAAAACATTTAGCACTTGTCCTTTTTTAAGTTGAAAAGGCAAAGGAATTTGAGTAGGAGTGTTTCCATTGTTGTTTCTATTCGCTTTTCACCATCTTATAAAATTTTATGGCATCAAAACATTGTGCTCGTGTGGCTAATCACCTTACAACTTACTCTAGTCTTCTGTTTCTTCCTAGGAGTTGGCTCATGTGCTTTTCTCGCCAATACCAATATGCCCAACTACATTAGACTCCATAATAAAGACTAATCAAGCTTCATTATAACACTGCTGATACTAAAATACACTTGCTTTCTCCCCCCTTTCACAATCGGATCAGGATCCTCTGAAGTTCATTTAGAACTGCAGAGTGAAGTTTCTCACATCTCCACCTTCCATTTCAAAATGAAGGAGCTGGATTTAACTTACTTTTTTTGGACAAAAATTACAATTGTGTCCTTGCAGACACAACTTTTCTGCACAGTACTACAGAGAATCCTTACCCTTCACAATCTAGTTAGTCCATTTGTAGACTTGTGTAATAGCCAATAGGCATGTTAGGCTGGGTTTAGATTGGGCTCACTTAGGTCACATATAAAAAAATGTTTTGCCCAAGGTTAGCCTAATCAATGTAAATAACATTCTAGCTTAAATTTAACTGACTTGTATTTACAATTTCAATCTCAAACCCAACACTAATTTTCCTTAGAAAAAAAAATTAATCTTTAAATATATAAAAATAATAAAGTTATATAATTCAAATATAAACATTATAGCAAATGGAAATATTATTGTATATAACATTAAATAGTATTACATAAATATAAGTCAAGTGTAATTTTGGTCATTAATTAATGTGAAAAAACATTAGTAATTAATTAACTTTAACATAATATATCACATATAACTAGACCGGGTCGGAGTTGAGTTTTTGGATCAATCTCAAGCCTAACCCATAGTATCATTGGGTTCTTTATGGAGAAATTGTATGAGACACTCCCTTTTTAAAAGTATTTCTACTTTTGTATACAACTTCTTCTTATTCAAGCATATGTCACTTTTCAACTTTTCATTTATGCTTTTACTCTTTTTTTTTTGTCCTTTTCTGCACCCTCCTTCTCTCTCTCCATATGTCACTGTCAGCTTTCTCTCTCTTCTTTAATTTTGATTTTTGAAACTTAAAGTCGTTATATCTCTCAAACCGTTGATTTTTTGGACTCGGTTCTTTAGAATATTTTGTTTGTTTTATTTTTATCTTTAAAACAAGATCCATAATGACATACTTTTGATGAAAAAAAATCAAAAAAATTAAAAAAAAAAATCCTAATTATAGAATTTTTCCTATAATGATCTATAATGTTATAGTTTTTTTCTATAATGATCTATAATGTTATAGAAATGATCTATAATGATTAGAATGGATTTATAATGATCTATAATGCTATAGAATTGATATATAATGATCTATAATGTTATAGAATTTTTATATAATGTCGTATAAGTTACAAATTGACATTATAGATAGTTATAGATCATTATATGTTTATAAAATGAAATTATAGATCATTATAAGTTTACGAATTGGCATTATAGATGATTATAAATCATTATAAGTATACAAAATGACATTATAGATCATTATAAGATATAACATTATAGGTTCGAAAAATGAAATTATAGATCATTATAGGTTAATAAAATGATATTATAGATCATTATATATTTATAAAATGACATTATAGATCATTATATATCATTATAGATTATTATATAATGATATTATAGATTATTATATGTTTATAAAATGAAATTATAGGACATTATAGGTTATTACAAGTTGCATAGTTCAGCCAAAAAATGTCACTTTTGCGGTATCAACTTGTACAAAGTAGTCCTTGAATGGTTTTCTAGGCCAATTTTAGCAAAGTAAAGGCTAAACAAACCATGAATTGAAGATATATCAACCGATTAAACAAACAAAACATGAATCGAAGCTATATCAACCGATTAAACAAATAAAACAAGCATGAACTAAACTCCAACACATATGAGCTACATTCAAAAGTACAACATAACAATTAATCTGAAATTCAAGCCAGAAATCAAATCAACACAACAAGAGAGAATAAGAACACTTTGAAAAAAGCAACAAAACCAAGCAACTGTAATTTCTGCAGAAAGAGCGAGTTTCAGGTAGTGGGGGCTTACTTTGCGCGAGATCCAATGAAGAGCAGCCAAAAATCGATGAGAAAGGAGGCTGTGGGCGGCGACGGCACCATCGGCGAGCTCCGAGGATGGTTTCTCGGAATGGACCTGAGGCTGGCGGCGAGCTCCAAGGACAGCGGCCAGCGAGCGACGAGGACGCTGAGGGTAGCGACGGGGACATCGGCGGCGGTGAGGACGGCGGCTAGTGACGACGCGAGTTCCAGATCTGCTTTTGGTTCGTTTTTCTGGCGGTAGCAAAGCGAGTGACGAGATGGCGCGGTGAGATATGTGGCTGAGATCGACAGCGGTGAGATTTGTCAACGGAAGCGACGGCGGCAGCAGATCTGGACGGCTGTGACGATGAAAACGGTGAGATCCGGCCATTACTCTCTTATTCCGGCGAGATCCGAATACATCAACGGAGGGTCGTGACGGCGGCGTGGCGTCGACTGGTCTTGGTTAGTGGCGGATCACTTGGGGAGAGAATGAACAAGAGGGTTTGGGAGCTGGAATAAAATAAAAAATCCAAAAGTCAACTAACGTAAAAGCATGATAGAAAAGTTAAGTTGGAGTAGGCTTCCAGATTAAAAGCACTTTATCACGTATATAGTTGTTTGTCTCTGTATAATTCTCACTTTGTTCCAACCAAGCAAAAACTTGATTAACATGATGGTCAATCTATTTGAAACATACAAAATCACAATATTCTTATTTAAATGTAACATAACTCCAAACCATTTCAATACCAAATAAAATAGCTGTCA
>CAOJBJ010482133.1:0-10612 GCA_948291685.1 Euphorbia celastroides | reverse complement strand
CCAAAATCACATTGCATTAAAAGCCTTCAAAAGAAGCATTCAGACTTAAAGTCTATAAATTCAATTGGTAAAATAAACCCAATTCGGCTAAAAGCCCACATTCATGCATAAAGCATAATTCGCCTTTCAATAGGCATTTCTAAAGTACATTGACTTTGATTCCCTATTCAATATGGGATATGTAGGCCGATCTGTAAATTAATTACGGATCTCAAGTCAAATAACCAACAAACACCCTTCACCCTGCATTTAAGTTAGTCCAAACAAAAATCATGACATATTCCCCGAACCCATCTCTGGTTACACATTTTAGGGTTTTCTTAATTGATCCGTAAAAATTAAATTAAGTGGCGACTCCAAATAAACATTCAGGCTTCAAAAAGAGGTCTAACTTGGTCTAAAACCAGTGAGTAAGTTTCCACAAACTGGCGACTTTTTCCCACGCTCACACATGATCTCTGATGAAATGATACCTTATACTAACATGCTTCATTCTAATGTGGAGAGTAGGATTCTTTGACACAATGATTGCACTCTTGTTGTCACACATCACTTGAACACATCCGGTCTTGACTCCATAATCTTCAAGTTGCTGCTTGATCCATAATAGTTGTGCAACACAGCTTCCAGTAGCCATCTACTCTGCTTCTGTAGTGGAGAGAGCAACTGAAGTTTACTTCTTGCTGTACCAAGAGATTAAACAATCTCCAAGGAAATGGCATCCTCCGAAGGTGGTTTTTCTTTCAAGTGAATCTCTTCTATATTCAGCATCGGTGAACCCCCTTAAGGTGAAATCTCCATTATTTGGATACCATAATCCAACTTTCGGAGTTCCAATGAGATATCTCAAAATCCCCTTTTTGCTTTGAGGTGGGATTCCTTAGGACATGACTGGAATTTTGCACAGTAACAGACATCATAGTGAATATCTGGTCTGCTAGCAGTGTGATACAACAGATATCCAATCATTCCTCTATACAGCTTTTGATTAACTTCCTTTTCATCCAAATCCTTTGAGAGTGATGTATTCGGACTCAAGGGAGTTGACATAGCTTTGTCTTGGTGCATATCAAACTTCTTGAGAAGTTCCTTCACATATTTTGCTTGACTGATGAAGATACACTTTGAGCTCTGCTTGAACTGAAGTCCAAGAAAGAAGTTGAGTTCTCCCATCATGAACATCTCAAATTCTTCTTTCATTTAAGAGTTGAACTGTTTGCAAAGCTTCTCATCAGTTGCACTAAAAATGATATCATCAACATAGATCTGAACTAAGATGACCTCATTCTTCTTCTTCTTGATGAAGAGAGTTGTATCAGCCTTTCCTCTAATGTATCCTTTTGAAATCAGAAAGGATGTCAATCTCTCATACCATGCTCTTGGAGCCTGTTACAGTCCATATAGAGCTTTCTTCAGTTTGTAGACATAGTTTGGATGCTTTGTATCTTCAAATCCAGGTGGTTGCTTCACATAGACTTCTTCTTGAATTACACCATTTGGAAATGCACTCTTCACATCCATTTGATAGAGAGTGAATCCAGTGTAGGAAGCAAAAGCACATAGAATCCGAATTGCATCCAACCTTGCAACAGGGGCAAAGGTTTCTTCATAATCAATGCCTTCTTGCTGGTTGTATCCTTAAGCCACCAATCTTGCTTTGTTTCTTACGACAACACCAAATTCATCAAGTTTGTTTCGGAATACCCATTTGGTTCCAATAAAGGATTTTTCTTTGGGTAAAGGAACAAGATCCCAAACTTCATTTCTGGTGAATTGGTCAAGCTCTTCTTGCATTGCCATCATCCAACTTTCATCTCCTTCAGCATCTTGGAATTTCTTTGGCTCTATGAGAGAGACAAAGGCTGCATGACTCATTTGCTGGTTCAGCTTCCTTCGGGTTCTCATTGGACTAGTGAGATTACTGATCACATCTTCAATTGGATGATCCCTTCTTAGTCTTATCTCTCTTGAGAGATTATGTTGTGGCTGTGGTGGTAGATCCATCATTCTTTCAGCATCTTCACTATCTACTCCATCATCAAAGTTAATTATCTCTCTTTGCTCTAGTTCCGGAGGGATTTCTTCTTGTTGAGTTGCTACTGGAACTATGCTTAGTTCTGGTTCAGGTTGTTGCTCCTGCTCTTAAACATCTCCTTGCTTTTCTCCTTGATCTTCATCATCAGCAGCTATTCTGGTTTGTGCCATTTTTTGCACTAGATTCCAGATATCTATTTCTTTCCTATCAATGATTGAGCAACCATTGTTATCAAATACTACTTTTCTGCCTTTGTCACACAGTTGAGTGACACTGAGTAGATTGAACTTCATTCCTTCCACAAGATACACATCCTAAATGCTGATCTCAGATCCAATTGTTCCATTTCCAATGATCCGACCTTTTACATTGTCTCTAAAGCTCACTTTGCCTCCCTTCTTCCGGGTAAAGGTGATGAAGGCCTTCTCATCTCCTGTCATATGCCTTGAGCATCCACTATCAATGTACCATGTGTTGTGTTCTTCTGTGAATCTCAGGCAGACCTGTAAAACAGATCAAGTGGGTTTGGGTACCCAATGAGTTTTGGGTCCTCTCGAGTTAATAACCAAACCAGGCTGATCATGACTGTCATAAAAACCATTTTTAAATCTACACATATTAGTTGCATGATTAAACCTCCCACAAAACCAACATCCTTCACAGGTCTCTTGTTGTTTCTGCTTGTTCTTAACTTTTGAGTACTTTTGGATGCCTCCGAATCTCATGGATGATTCCGGATTTTGATGAGCTCCATCTTTTACAGACTTCTGTACTTCCTTAGCACCATCATTCTTCTTCATCTTTTGTTGAGGGATTCCTTCTGTCTCCACTTTCTTTCCCTTCTCTTGGTAAGTAAATTTCCCTTTTTGTTGATGCTGTGGTGCTCTTCAGGATGGATGAACAGGAGGACTCTGACTTTTCTTTATGGTGTGACCTCCTTTTTAGGCTTGAGGTTGATTGGCTCTTCTTATTCTAGATTCAAAACCACCTCTGTCGAGATCATCCTTGAGAATGGAAAGCTCTCTCTCTAGACCAAAGAGATTTGCTTCCAATCTTGCTACAGATGCTTTTTGAGAGTTCTCTTCAACTTTAGTCTCATGCACTCGAACCCTTACAGCATCTAAATCTTTTTCCACTTTTTCTTTATCTTCTGAGATTGTCAGAAGTTCCCTTCTAAGCTCCTTGATAGATTTTGTGTTCTTCTCTACATTCTTCATGACTGTAGATAAGGACTGGACAAGGTCGATAATGGAAATAGATTCAGAGCGAGAGTTTACCTCAGATTCATCCGGAGTAGATACTGAGATTTTTTCTGTGCTTTGGGGGGATGAAGATTCTTCTTCTTTTAGAGCCATCAAAGCTTTAGTCTCTTCTTCTTCACCAGAGGAAGAGCAGCTTGATCCATCATAGTCTTCTCCCCATGCTGCTGCTAATGCCTTCTTCCTGGACTTCTTCTTGTCCTTTGGGTGCTTTGGGCATTTAGCTATTAAGTGTCCTTCTTCTCCGTAGCCAAAGCAAGTGATCTTTTTCTCCGGATCATTCTTCTCTTCCGAATCCCTTCTGGCCTTTTCGCTTTTGGAGCTGCTCCTGGTTCCTTTTGAGGAATCTCCTTTTCTGGAGGATCTCATGTATCTGAAACCATCTTTCTTCAAGAACTTATTGAATTTTCGTGCGATAGCATCCATCTCATCTTCATCTTCAGTTCCAGAGTCTGATATTGACTCCTCAGTTTTAAGGATAAGAGACTTCTTTTTCTCTTTTGTCCTTCCCTCTTGAAGGCTATACCTCTTTATGGACATCTCCTGTGTCATAAGATTCCCAATGAGCTCATCATACGAGTATATTTTGAGATCATGAGCTTCTTCGATTGCAGTCTTCTTGTTGTCCCCGTCTTTGGTGAGACTCTGGAGGATTTTCTTCACTTTTTCTTCCTCGGTGTATACCTTTAGAAGTCATTTCAGCTCATTTACTAGACTGGTGCATCTAGTGTTCATGTCGCTGATAGACTGTTTCGGCAACATCTTGAAAGTTTCAATTTTCTCAACTAGGAGGTCGACTTTTGTATCTTTGACCTTAATGGTGCCTTCATAGGTGATTTCCAGCTTCTCCTACATCTCCTTGGCTGTTTCACAGCCAGCAACTCTGTCCTGCTAAGCAATGCTCAAACCGCAAATTACCATGGTAATTGCAAAAGCATTCTCCTTGGTGCGCTTAAAGTCATTACCGTCCTAATCAGAAGAAGGCTTCGGTAATCCAAAGTTTGTCCTCGCAACATAAGGACCCTCTTCAATGGCCATCAAAGCATGCATACTTTTTGATTGGATGAAATACTTCTTTCTAGTTTTCCAGAAGGAGCAATCCTCTCCTATGAACAAAGGAGGTCTGGTGATGCAGTTTCCTTCAGGAGGAAGCATGTTTTGGTGAGACATCTCTTCACTAGTTGATGGACTTGGTGGATCTTTAACTACAAGACTATTAAGTCTTTCTTCTAGAGCACTTGCTCTGATACCACTTGTTGGTCTCTTAGAAATAAACAATATGGGTCAGAGGGGGTGAATGACCCCTTTTTCGAGGAAAACAATTAGCAATTTGAAAATTCTGATTTTAGGGTCCGGACTTTTGTTGATTCCAGATGCAGGCAGTTAGGATGAACTTTGAAAATAAAATTGCTCAATCGATTTTATCTTGGTTCGGCCCCTGCCTACTCCAGCCCCCAGAACTCTTGCTGGGCTTTAATTCACTAGTGGATTCCTTTAAGGGCAGGAATCAAGCCATTTAGAAGTTGTTACCAAAAATCCCCCTTTTCGGAAGTAGGATATACCACTAAATCTCCCCGATCTAGCTAAGCCCTCTCAAGGGATATACCACTTCTAATCTCTGACCTGATCTAGAAGCTAAGTCCCACTTTTCAATCCCCCGATTGAAAAGATTTACAAGTTTCAACTTTTTCTAAAAAAATTTCTTAGAACAGATTACAACTAGCACTTGTTCTCTTTGAGTTTGAAAGCTGATTTCTTGTGAATATGAATTGCACTCGAAAGCTTGTAAAGAGTCATCACCTTCTTCTAGCTCCAATGTCTTCTATTTATAGGTTGAGTAATAAATGCTATCGTTGGATAAGATTCAATCTAGATCTTTGAAGAAGATAAGACTAGGCGCATCCGGACCGTTCTCTTGGCCGATAGAGACAATTTAATGCCTGTTTGGATTAGGGATGTGTGCGCCAATAGGTTTACATAGGATTTTCAGACATTCTGATGGTCTGAAAAACATCCTTGTACTTTGACAATCAGCTGTGTAGTCCACGCGCTTTGCCATTGGTTGGAGAGTGACTTTATGTCACTGTCAACTTGCTATTTTTGTCCTGTAGTGCATCTCTATTCATTAAATGCTCCGACAGTTGGTGAGGCGCATTTAATGCTCCTTGGAGACCGGTTTCAATCTTTTCTAGCACACATAGACATTTTGAATTTGTTTGTGACCGGATCCACCTCTGTCTACGTGGATTCTGAATCCTCTCCTTTTGCTGAATTCTGGAACATCTTGATCCGGACCTTGAATTTGCACTTTGACTTCCCGGATTTTGTTACTTCATTTTGACTTTAGGATTTTGTTTATCTTCAAACTTTCCTACAAGTGGGTTGAATTTTTGACTTGGCGGATCTTCTCGCTTTACTGAACCACTTCCAACACTATAAAAATAGAAGTGAACTACAACAATATAGAATCAGAAAACGAAAATCATTGTAATATATGTATATCATATTTATAACAAATGCTACGTATTTATTACATTAACAAATTGCTATTTTAAATGTTACATATGTAGTAAAAGAACTCGGAGAAAAAAGAAATAAAATCCCTTACATATTTAAGTACATTTCCATTACATATTTCATTACATATCCAATTATCCAATTGCATATTCAGTATGTATTTAGTTATTTATCCATAAATTATATGTATATCTAGATAATATTCATTACATATTATATACATCCTTTACATATTCATTATATATTTTGAAAAATGAAAAGTCAAAATATATCATCTATTAGAGTATATCTCTTGTATAAGTTTTTAAGAGTACGTAAGATTAATATTTCTTAAGTTTTCCTTATTTATATAGGATCATGAATATTATTCTCTTATATATATGTAGACTATTTCATTGATCAATGATATGGATTCTAAGAGTTTTACATCATCATGAATCTAATTTCAAAGATAAATTGAGACAAACAAAATGCTTTAAAGTAGCACATGAAGAAATCAACAACTTGTGACATAAATTGAAAACAAAGTAAAAATTGTAAAACACAGAAGGAATTGCAAAACATGGGACTCATGGAAGAGGATTTACTTATTGATAAGTGGAAAATGTACCGATAAATTAAGGCTTATTTATGCATGAAATTTAGCTAAATATAGTTGTCGGGTGCCATTTCCTTACTTTATTTGCATTTTATCGCAGATTGCTGTGAATAGAGGAAGACTGCTGCATTTTGGCAGATTTGGAGTGGAAATGGGCCTGCAGCAGCCTGGAGGACGTGGCAGCAGCCGATTACGCCATCGTGGAGGTCCAATGAGAGGGGAAGGAACTGAAAAGGGCTGAAGCAAGCAGAAGTGAGGCCGAATGTGGTGTTTCCACGTCTCATACTTGGAGATAAAGGCTTTGCAACTAGCTTACAATTGGCTCAACTTGCACTTATCTTTTTGATTTGTTTATTTCGGCCAATGGCCTTTCAGTTTGAAAAATGACCAGCTCCCTATATAAGGCGAGGTGCTTGTGCTTTGTAGATAAACTTGTCTTAGCTTTAGTTTGTACTTTTTCATTTTAATATAAGTATGTTTCTTTTTAAGATTGCCGCGTCTATTTATATTATGCGTAGTGAGTAGTCTCCCAGCAAGCTTCGCCAACAATCTGGCGGGGTTTGGCTAGTGGTGTAATGTTTATCTAAGTTAACAAATCCAATGAAGCTAGATCATTGTATGTAATAACCGATTTATGAGTTCAGCCAAACTCATAGACAATGGAAAACATGAAGGACCCAACGGAGAAGTGTGACCATGGATCTTGTAGCAATCTCACTAGCATAAGGTTGTAAGTGGATAACTCCCATTATTTGTGTTTTGTGTTAAGGGTTTCTTAGGTGAATAAGTGGGGGAAGCAACCTGTCTAGGCATCTTTGAATGCTTGCTTAAACGTAATGCTTAAGGTCTAATCTGTAAGTGGATAACTCCCAAGGTGAAAGCCTTATAGATCTAGGTAGCAGCGAAAGTGTCATGCCTAGTTAACTTCTTGCAAGATACCTTAAACCTTAGTACTAAATAAGTTGGCTTATATAAACATAATATCACTAGTTCCTGTTAAGGTTGCTGGTCAGTCTTGTGTTAGTTATATAATTGTCTTGTAGCAATCTTGTCTGTTTGGAGTCTGTCTAGTCTTAAGTCTGCTGCAATCTTTTAGTTACTGTTTTATTCAATCACTATCTCTCAACTTATATTGAAATCAAACTCTACTAGATTGCCTATAGGATTTACAATTCACATGCTTTCTCCCTGAGGAATACGACGCTTGGTCTCACTGGCTATATTATACAGCGATCTAGTGCACTTGCTAGAGAGTCACGTACTGACCCATCAAGTTTTTGACGCCGTTGTCGGGGAGTAACACGTTGAGTTGTTTATTTTTGTGTGTGATTTGGTAGTTTTAATTTGTGTTTTTAAGTGCGCATATCTTCTTAGATTTATGTAATCTTTGTTGTATGCGAAGAACGAGATTGCTGCAGATTCCGCTAGATCTAGATATTGAGAGAACTTGCCACAGACTTAGTGGAGCAGCTAGAAGAAGGAGGAGACAATAAAGAATGGCAGAGAAAGGAGAAACAGGGGAACCGAATCCCCCACCAAGGCAAAGGCTTAAGGAGTATTCGAAACCTTCAATTCAGGGACACTCATCTTGTATATTGATACCTGATGAAGGGACGAATATCTTTGAGATGAAGGCCTCAATGATACAAATGCTACAAGCTGCAGTTCAGTTCAGAGGACTGCCAGGAGAGGATCCCACTACCCATATATAGGATTTCATTACCATGTGCAACACTTTCAGATCCAACCGTGGTGCATCAGATGATGTTATTAGATTGAAACTTTTTCCCTTTTCTTTGAAAGATAAGGAAAAAAGTTGGCTGAAGAACTTGCAGCCCAGATTTATCACATCTTGGGACGAATTGGCCCATGTTTTCTTGACAAAGTACTTCCCACCATGGTAAGCCATAAAGCTGAGGAATGAGGTAACCCACTTTTCTCGGCAATCTGATGAATCTTTGTCCGATGCATGGGAAAGATATAAAGAACTTTTAAGGAAGGTACCTAACCATGGAATTCCAATGTGGATGCAAATCCAAATTTTTTACAATGGTTTGACCAATCCTTATAAGATTCAGATTGAATCTATAGCAAATAGAGATCCAGAGGAGCTTGCTCCCGAGGAACTTTACCAGCTAATTGAAAGACTTGTTAACACTAGTTATAAATGGCATTCAGTGAGTGATAAGAGATCTAAAACTGTTGAATATTATGCTGTTTCTAAACTAGCTAACAAGGTAGATTTGATTTTGAGACAACTTGCAAAACCTAACGTTGCAGCAATCTCTAGTTTGCAAGTTTGTGATTTTTGTGGTGGAGAACATAGAAATGTGAATTTTGTACAATCTTTTGAGCAGGAACAATGCGACTATGTTGGAGGAAGGGACCAACCCTTTTCAAACACATACAATCCAGAATGGAGAAGGCATCCGAATTTTTCATGGAAGCAGAACGCCGCACCTTTTTAGCAATCTTCGAATTCTGCTCAGTAAGGTGAACCATCTGGTCCTAAGAAGGACAAGATCGATGAGATGATGGACGTTATGATAAAGTTTATGAAGAAATCTTAGTTAGCAATGAAAAACATGGAGACCCAAGTGGTACAACTTGCTTCTTTGGTTGCACCAAAAGGGAAAGGAGTAATACCAAGCAACACCGAGCCCAATCTAAGAGAGGAGTGCAAATCAATCACATTGAGGAGTGGTAAGACTGTTGGAAACACAAATAGTAAGGTTGTTGTTGATTCTAACCATGATGTAGGAAATGAGGAGATCTAGCAGAGCCACAACGAGAAAGGAGATGCGGTGCAGCAACCTTAGCAAGAGGAAGAAAGGTTGCAGAAACCTGCCTAGAAGGAAAGTGGGCCAATAAAGGAGAAACAAGTTGTTCCACCCTATCAACCAAGAATTCCATACCTACAGAGAGCAAAGCAGCATGATAGGGCAAAGCAGTTTGACAGATTTTTGGATGTTTTCAAGAAACTCCACATCAACATTCCTTTTGCGGAAGCCTTAGCCCAGATGCCACTTTATGTGAAGTTTCTGAAGGAGTTGTTGGAAAACAAGAAGAAGCTTGAGAATGTCTCAATGGTGCAGCTCAATCGAGACTTTTCTTCAATAATCCAAAGCAAGCAACCTTTGCCAACCAAGCTGAAGGATCCAGGGAGTTTTTCTATATCTATTTCTATTGGATCCATGACCATTGACAATGCATTGTGTGATTTAGGAGCCAATATTAATCTGATGCCTTATTACATATATAAACAGCTTGGTTTAGGAGATCCGCAACCTACTAAGGTATCTATACAACTTGCTGATCGATCTGTAAGATACCCTAGGGGTGTTGTGGAAGATGTGCTGGTAAAAGTTGGCAAATTCATTTTACCAGTTGATTTCTTAGTGATGGACATGGATGAGGACTTGAATGTCCCGATTATTTTAGGAAGGCCTTTCTTAGCTACTGGTCGAGCCTTGATAGATGTCAATGATGGTAAACTGATTTTGAAAAATCCATGATGAGGAAGTTGTTTTTCAAATGAATGAGACTGTGAAGCACCCTGATGAAAAATGCTTTTGTATTACTGATGTGTTTGTGCAGCAATCTATCTCACATGAAGATGGAGGAAATGACATGAAGATGATGGTTAAGATTGCAGAGGAGAGCAACAAGAGTGCTGGGGTGCCAAGTGAGGAAGGATACAGTGGATCCAAGAAGGGAATCTTTCACTCCCTTCTGAAACCACCATAAGGTGATTGCAGTGATCTGGTGTCATGAGGACACCAACTTTTTGGAGCTGCAGAAGCTCAGTAAGTATAGTTTACCTTTTTATTTCAGTTATTACTTATTTTGTTTTGTCCTTCTGCAGTGGTGCAGGAAAATTAAGTATGGGGACGCTACACCAAGGTCGCTGCAGACTTGTGTTTCTTATCATACTTAATTGATAATTTGGGGGTATTCCAATTTCTAAAAATTCCTTTCAATTTTGACCCCTAACTCTTTGAATTTTTGAAAAATCTTTTTCTTAAGGGAGAATTGCATATTCGGTTTTAAGTGGGATTTAAGGTGGTGTGAACATGCGAAAGTGCTCACTGGTTTTATACCAAGTTAGACCTCTTTTGAAGCCTTGTGTTTTAGGAGTCGCCACTTAATTAAATTATTACAGGTCAATTAAGAAAACCCTAAAGTGTAACCAGAGAAAGGGTT
>CAOJBJ010481310.1:0-10658 GCA_948291685.1 Euphorbia celastroides | reverse complement strand
TTTCCTTTACTTGCGTTGTTCCTCTTTCCATATAGCAGATTTTGTTTCCTTTACTTGTGTTGCTGATATTGTTTCCTTTACTTTATATTGGTAATCAAATTTCTATTATGGAATTAGTTTTAATGTTACAAAATATAAGGGATTTTTCCCTTTCTTCGTTTTTGTTTCTAAATTTCTTCATTCCTAAATTAAATCTATGACCCCCAATTAATGTTTTATTTCCCTAATACCAATTACATACGAAAATAATCAAATATTTTATGATAAATCAGCAGCTAAAAACTTATCATAGAAATTACTTTGACTATATGAAATTAATTGATTCTTCCCTTTTTAACGAGAAAGGAAATAATCAATTATACTAATACTAAATAGATTCTTTCTGAAAATCAAATCGGATTCTAGGTTAGGAAGCAAAAAAATTATTAAATAAATAATTAAGGATTATGTTTTGGTTAGGAATCAAACAATTAATGAGATAATTTAGAATTACATTTAGTTTTGAAACAATCAAATTAATGAGATTATATATCCTAATTTTCCTGCCTAGTTTAGGTAAATATCATTTAGGAAAAAAGTTAATGTGAAGAGGAGCAACTTTGCCTTTTTTTTTTTGTCAAATAAATTTTTCACTTTTCTGAAAAAGTGTCCCTCTGGCGCGCCTCAACCCCTTGTCGCCTCGGTGCGCCTCGTCGCCTTAATAACTATGTGATAAATGATATTCAATTAACTGAGTTCTTACCTATATCTTGTAAATGCATGTCAGGGGATTAGGGTTCAAGTAAGGAGTGTGTTTATTGAGGGGCGGAGTCAACCTTCAAAGGGGCAGTACTTTTTTGCTTACAGAATTAGAATCACCAATAATTCAGACCGTCCTGTACAACTTCTTAGAAGACATTGGATTATAACTGATGGCAATGGAAAAACTGAAAACGTTTGGTAAGGTTTGCTAATGCATTTGTTTAATGCAATAGTCAAGGCATTGCCACTGCTTGTAATTTTTTGCTGTCGCAAATATTTTTTCTCAGGCTCGGCCTTAAAATACCATTTTCTGGATTATCAAATTTGATTTCATATTATTTGCCACTTCACAGGGGACTTGGAGTTATAGGGGAACAGCCAGTAATACTTCCAGGGACGGGATTTGAATACTCGTCTGCTTGCCCATTATGTACTCCAAGTGGCAGAATGGTGAGATTGCATTTTCTTTCTCCTCTATTTGACTTCCTTGAAGATTTGAAATTTTTTTTGACTTCTTTGATAATAATGTCAGAATAGTTACAGGCATGTATTTTATTTCATGAAACTGCAGGAAGGTGACTTTGAAATGAAGCACATTGACAAGGTAGGATCCCCAAGTTTCAATGTGGCAATTGCACCATTTTCACTGTCAATACTAGGAGATGAAGGTGACACATTTTGAAATGTCAACTAAGATCCATGGAATTACACCATGCAGACACGGTAACTACACTGTTTCACGCATTATACCATTACCCAAAATGAGAAAAATAGAAATATAAATTTTTTCGTAACTTTTCGAAATGTAAAATCGTATCTGTTACTGGGTGGGGAACACAGAATAAATCCCTGTAAATTGTGTATTTGTAAGGTTAGAAGTTGCCAATATTTTGTGTAGCAAAGTATTGTAAAATCCAGTATGTAGAAATGTTTTAGGTGTGCTAAATAAAGAATTTTCTTCTTCTTTTTTAAGTTTGTCTTGCATGTAGAGATGGTAACCTAGCTAATTATCTTGGTTCTAAAGCATCGTGTCATCTAGAAACACAAATGCTGCTCACACACGCAATTTTTCTGCCCTTCAACGTTTATTAGACATGAATCTGTTGGTCAGTATACAATTAGTGTTCAAACCTTGTTTTAGGTTTAATACGTTTTGTACCCCTATAGTCGGTCCCTATACACCCATTGACCACCTGAACTTGTAAAAAGTGACCCAGTCCCCTTAATTGCATGTGTTAACTTAATGTTTGGGAAAGAAATTCGAAAGGATTGAAAATTCACACCAACCAAAAGTTGGCATGTGACATTGAGGAGGCAAATTTATTCTTTTTTCTGCATGTGCAGGTGATGATGTGGGACTTTTGTAAGTTCAGGGGTTAATTGGGCGTTTAGGAACAACTATAAGGGTCTAGATATATTCGGCCTTTGTTTTATTGTGTGTATCAATATGTGCACAGCCGATCTTTCATATTTGTGCCTATAATCTGATACTGACATCACCGTATCAATACCAAACTCTGGATTTCGTCACCGTTATTGCAAGTTAGTTCCCAGTTAGTATGATGGGTACTTAGTCTTCTCCATTCTGTAACTGAATTTTTTGCACATCTTCTTTGATGGCAGCAGTTTTGTACTCGGGAAAATTTGGCTTTATAAAATATGGAATAAAGAAAGGCTATTGACTTTGTAATAATGTAGATATGGCTTGTTAGGCCACTTTGTCGCTCCTACTAGGATAATTTAGGTATGGCTCAAATATATAAAATGGATATGGTTTCAGATTTAGATCTCAGTGGCCTTCTACAACTCGTATTTCAGTGTTTCGCGTTCGTTTTGGAAACGATAACCCGCATAAAATCCTTAAATATTTTGGAGCAGTTATCCTAATGAAGGAAAACACCGAAATTTGTTAATGAGAAAAGTACTTCAAGGCATTTTTCTCCAGCCGGGAACTTTGTTGCCAAATTTTTCTTTGAACTTCAAAGTTTAAACCATTGAACCCATTATTTCACAAAGTTACATAAAAAAGTTATGTAACCTTAGTGTCTTTGGTAGTTATGTTTATATTTATACTTCAATTGACTACACTTTACGAAGAACATGAAATTTGCTTACTATTCATCTAACAGTAGAAGTATATGCGTGAAAATATAATGATCTTTATATTTACAAATGGCGAAATACCAAGTTTTAGCCCTTTTTCACCGACATAGATAGGGGTATTTTACACTTTCCAGCCCCTTATCTTTGCATAAAAACTCTATCTTCCCCTAAATTTTCAGAAGATTCTCTTATCCCAAAAAATTGCCATTGTTTTTATTTCAGACCCTTTTCATTGGCATCATGTACAGGCGTATTCGTAAAATCTTTTTGAAATTAGTTGATGGTATTTTCAACGTATTTGTTTTATTTTCTTCTATAGGATGAGTTCAAATTTAATTGTTGGATTCTCTGATTGAATAATGTTAGATTTATTTTATGTTGAGATTGTTGAATTGGTATGGTTGCTGACGAATTGAAGTGAAGAAATAGAAAGGAGAAATTAGAATTTATTGAAGAAAATGGTGTTTTTTGAAGACTTAACGCATATTTTGCACGACGCAAATTCATAAAAATGTTATAAACTTTGAAAATAACCTGCTAACCCTCTAAATTTAGTAAAAGTACACCTAACAGCTTTCTCATACTGATGTGGCAACGCTTATACTTTGAAAAGTCAACGCGTCCACCGGTTACGACGTCAGGATGAGAGAGCTATTGGGTGCGTTTTTGCCAAGTTCGGGGGGTTAACAGGACAAAACGAAAGTTTAGAACGTCAAAAGATAAAAGGGATCAAGTTTAGAGTGCAAAGTATGCATTATGCGTCTTTTAAAAAAGAAAGTTGATATGAACTTTAATGAATTTATTTCGATTACATTTTGAAACTTCAACTTTTCCGATATGTGTCGAACCATTATTGATTTGACTTTTCAAATTTTTAACACATGATTGATTTTTCAAAATAGTTATGTGGTGCGTGCATTCCCCTAAAATGTGATTGGTTTAGCTATGAATAGTCCAAATTTATGCACTTTTACCAATCTAGAGATTGAAAAAATCTTTTAAAAGTCTGGGTGCAATAAACATTTTATGACGGGTTAAGATGATCAATTGTGTATTTGACCTTTGTAATTATATTTTTTTATTTTTGTTATTTACAGATTCCCACAATTTTGAAAACCATACATATTTCTAACAAAAGGTATTTCCTAGTATCTATTTTTATCTCCGTTTTCATTTCCGTACTATCTTGATATAAATTGATCGAGACTCAACTAAGATTTGGCATGAATTCATCATGCATGGTGTTGAGTTGAGAGTCCATATATGATAATTTCTTTTTTTTTTCATCATGAGATTCTTAAACAGGTCCAATTATAGACGGCATTTTTATACGATAATTTCTTTGTAAGGACAATAAATGTGGTACAGAAATTAATTAAAGAAAGATTCAGCCCTTTGTGCTATTTTTTAGATTCTATTTAAATTCTTTTTCCTTTTCATTTTGAAATGGACGCTGTTCTCCATTTTGTTCTGATTCTCAAGAAATAGGAATAGTATTAGAATCTCTTGCATGCATTCCAATCTCTGTTGCATATCGAGGCTGTTTATTCACGCTATAAAAGTACAAATCAACACATAAAATATCTATAAGAGTTTAAAGCTACTATATAATATAATACTTTTATTTTATAGTTTCACAAGTTGAATTATTCGTTTGGTCTTCCATATATTATTATTCAACGATGTCATATTTTTCTCTTTTTTCTTCCATTTTAATCTTTAAATTTATGAATACTCATATTTTACCCGTATTCTAATTCTCTTAGATGTTTTTAATTAATTTTTATATAGATTAGAATGTTTTTATTTTACCATAATGTTAAAACTGTGTTGGTCCTCGCGCTGTGATACCTCTTGTTGATCTCCGGTGCTGAGGCAAAGTTAGGTGTGTCTCAGCAGAAACAGAGTTTCGCTGACGCTAATCCCGACGCTGAGAGTGTGAACAGTCAGCGCGCTGATGGTCTCAGCGGCACTGAGAGGGACATGAGAGATGGACTCAGTAAAGAAAATTGTACCAGCAATATTTATCTTGGTTCGACAGCCCGTGCCTACTCCAGTCCCCGGATACCGTCTCCGAGCTTTAATCCACTAGTGTCTCCTTATCGGCGGAGAAGCCTTCTTACAGAGTTTTCCAGAGATTGAGTACCCTCCTCTCTCTCCTATTCTCTCACCGAGCTTTCCAGATACAAATTACCCTCCTTCATATCCTATGCTCTAACCTAAACTGATGGATACCCTTTCCAACAGTCTACTCAGTGTTTACAGACACTTTAGCTTTTCACTTGAGTGAAAAAGCTGTTACAACAGATTTACAGAAGTAAATTATTCTAACTGTTTTTCTCTCTCTAAGTATTTTCTGATTTGATGAGAGCTTAACGAGAAGTGGTCTTCTACCGAGTTTCTTTCTCTTCAATGAATCTTGTCTTCTTGTCTTCTTCGACCTTCTCTCATTTTATACACAGATTCAAAATATAGCCGTTGCAACCTTAACATTCAAATTTGCTAATCTGAGACTAAGCAATTTTCCCGTTTCCTCACAACGAATACTTTTGAACCGGATTAAGACTTTGAAGAATGGTCTCTTCTGTAATCCTTTGAATTTTGAAGCTTTGACCTTGAGTTGTTGGATTTTAATTGGTGCATCATTTCCCAAGGTTTCCTGCTTTCACGGAAGTAGGTAATGCGCTTTTTCAGTTGTCAGATGCGTCATTCCTCTTTCTGCTTTGCGCGTCGTCTCTCTCTGTTAGATCGCATTAAATGCGTTCCACTTTTGTCGGAAGATAATAGCTATTAGTTAGAGAAATCTATTTTGTATTTAACGCTCCACGTGTGAGAACTTCAGCGAGAGCGACTTCAGTGTATTTGATTTCCATGCTGAGATACTTGATTTCTCAGTGATTGTCAGATCGAAATCCATCAGCGAGCGCGTCCATCAGCGAACTCTTTCAGCGAGTTGCCTTCACCATCGAACAGATGCATCAGCGAGCTACTTTGTCAGCGAGCTACCTTCACCAGGTCCATCAACAAGCTCCCTCGTCAGTGAGCTGTCTTCACCAATGTCCATCAGCGTGCTCCTTCCTCAGTGAGCTGCTTTCATCAGCGAAGCTGATCCAACACAAATATTTAAAAAAAAAAACTTAGTACTATATTAAACTAAGTAACGATTATCCTAATTCAATGCTAAAATAATTCAATGTCTTAACATACATATAACATAAGAGCTTTTAACGTTAAAGATTACTTCGAATATAATAACTTTGTTAAAAACATGTTACATAGATTTTGCAGAGTGCAATTACAACTTATAAAGTTTTATATATAAGGATATTACTTAATAATTTTTTTATAATATCATAAATTTTGAAAATATTTCAGGAATACCCAATGGGAGTTATCGGGTTCATGGATTTTTCGTGGCGAGTAATGCACTTCTCATCCCCATCCCCATTAACGTTTCGAGGATGAAAAATTCTTCATCCCCATACCTACGAGGATTCTTAACGGTGATTCCCTGTCCCCATCGAGTCGGGTACTCATCGGATTCGGGTAATCCCGCTCCATTTGCAACCCTAGAAAAACATATGAATGAGGTGGCTTATAATTTAAAATGAGCTTATCAACTCCTTTGATTGGCTTATAAGTTAACAGAAACACCCCCTAAGACTCAAGAAACCATACTTAAATAGTGATTAACAAGGACATAAATGAGTCGAGCTTTGAACAATTCAGTGTTTGATTTGGAAAGAGTGAAGCTCGGTTCAACCCGATTTATAAATGAACAATTTAGTAAACATTGCTTTAAACTCGAATCATAAATGAGTTTAGTATAATGCCTCTTCTAATTTTCACTTTCACTATTTCTCTAATGACAATCTTACACTTAAACCAAGTTGGAATGGCTTCGAACATGACATCGAAAGACAATATTACAATCATGATCAGTAAGGATTCTATTTGCAGCATAAAATGAATAAAATCATCCAAAATAAATTCCTCATTCAATGAGGAATAACAATCCCTCGATTTGAAAAGTAAATAATCATTAGTAAACTGCAAAAATCAAACTATTCAAATTATAGACCCCAAGTTAAAGGGTTAAAAGCGGCATCAAAACACATTGATTGGATTACACACTGTTGACTTCACTTTACAACTTCATTTCAAAGCTCCTCTTCCATTAATACCATCTCTTCACTGGGAGAAATGGCAGCTTGGAGCAATTACTTCCAAGTTCACAAGTTTTAATGAATGTCAACCACAAAATCTTTCATTATCCTTCTTCGATTGCAGCTATATCAGCCACAAAGATGCTACCAGAATCACACCATCCACTCAGAGTTTGAACACTGCAGCAAACCATTACCTCAATTTAGCAATTGCATAAAGTATTCTGCATTGACTAGGTGTAGTCATTTAACCTCAATTTCGTCTCATAACTATTCAATTTTAACCCGAAATGGCGTTCGCATAACTTAGTTTTAAATTGTGGAGAGTAATACCTTAGCGAAGCCAAGCCAGTTTAAGTCTCCTCTAAATGAAAAAGCTTTTTCGGTCTTTCCCCAGTCTCCACATAACACCTGTAATCATTTCAGAAACTATCGGAGATCAAAAAATGTGCAATCGCCATGGGATTGAATGCTCAACGAATGAAGTGCAGCTTAATATAAATCCAAGCCTAAGGTAATCACCTCATAATCAAACCCTTGAATATATATGAAGTTCGGGTCCAACGATGAGAATGCAAGTCCTGTTATCTGCAATATCACAGAAGCCATGTAAAGCTGCAGTATCAGAACTCAACGAGACAACCGTCCAAATGTTCAACTAAATGAGTAAATAACTATATATCATTACACTCGAGCTTAATCCTAAAACTATTCCTGTTTAGTTTCATGTCAAAAAAATCACATTTACACCAGACATTTAGCAAAAACGGAACTTCATCTTTGAAAGCTGAGCTTCTGTTAAGTTCTTTTGGTGTTTGAAACTTTGAATGACGTAATTTTCATTTCCTCCAATTTCAGTATCTTGTCAGTCTTCAGAGTGATGCCAATATGCTCACAACTAAAATTTCTTCAAATGTTCAAATGTGTTAAGGAAGCAATCCCCCAGAAAGAATTCAAGAGAGTGAATTAAAATAGCAACTGACCTCGTATTTCGAGCAGTGAATCCATCTAGAAATTGGTGACCATCTACAGTTACACACAAGTACTAATTAGCTCCCGTTCTGTTCTCAGTACAAGTAAACAGCCATTACAACAATCCCAACTTTACTGTAAATACATAATTGACACAATAAGGATTTGGTCAATAACACTAATGAAAAAATCAAGTGCACCTGTTGGCCAACTTATGAGTTATGATTGAATTTTTAAATATTTGGCTAGATACTAGTGACAATAAATAATGACAAACAAATTTAAAAGTTTAACCACTGAAAAAAATTCTATTTAAACAGTCAAACATCTCTTCAAAAGCTGAGAAACAAAATGGAAACTGATAAAAGCAAATTGTTTCAGAAATATAGCAAAAAATCACATAGGTAACATAATGAACATATTGTAGAAATTTTACAAATAACAATAACTAACCCCTTCGCTTGGAATCCAATTCTTGAACGAATCCCATTCGATCTAGTTCATTTATGTTGAACATTTGCAGATTTTGAACTACAAAGCGAATCAAAGTGAGTTCCTCTAAAACCGTTGAATTAAGCAGGGCGCAAGTGCTTTACTCAAGGGTCTATTTGTAATCCATCTCAGAAATTTCACTTTTTATCCATTTTAGACAGTTCTAAAACATCAGTTAATCAAAAGTAACCAACCTGCGAGGATCATAAATGGTCACAGAACGATCAGCTCCACCGACTGCAATATTACCAGTAGCAGAACTACAGACAGCATAAAGTATCACCGAGAGAACCGCAAACTCGTTGAACACAACCCCCATTCTTTTTTGCTCTCAAATCCCACACTGTTAGCTGCAGTCACTCCATAAGATCACATACAATATATTACATGAGAAAATTCACATAATAAGGAACTACACAAATTACCTGACACCCCTCAGCAACAGCCACAATTGAATTCCCATCTCCATGGCATGAATTTGGAAGAAAGCTCAATGCAGACGGATACCATAGTCTGAAAAATAGTCACAATAATAAAAAAACAAGCACGGTGATCATATCAAGTCACAATAACACAACTTTACTACCTGATAACTTCAGGTGTCAGGATTTCATTTCTTATCATGACCTTTGATTGAAATAAATGGGAAAATGATAAAAAAAAAGATGCATAGGATGCACATACGTGTTTAAAGTATGTAAGTGAATATCTTGATCGTAGACATCGATAGTTTTGCAGAAGGTTTGAGCTACAGCTGCCTGTGGAACATAATGTAAGAAGGAACAAAAGAAAAATTAGACAGATAAGTCAAATGCTGCATATTGCTGAATTTTGATACGGGAACATCATACGCTAGAAAGAACTTCAACTGACAAGTATCCAGACATGAACCCAGTATAAATTTAACGGCATTCAACAAAAAATGTTCTATTCAGTTTACTTAAAAGTTTATAGACATTTGTGGTAAAGGACTTATCCTTAAGACTATTACTGCGTTCTAGTCACATGGGGGACAAACCGAGAATTTTCTATGTACCAGTGTAATTTCGACCCAATGTCTCTTAGAGAGGTGGACTTTGAAAAGTCAAACCTGCAACTAACAGAGCTTTAGAATTTGGTTTATCATTGATGAAATTCTATATATAATGCTTTTCTTTTTGCATATGATATGTTGCTTCTATATAACCTAATTAGAACTCATTTATTTTGTTTTAGTTTTACAAAAATGACTACTTCTCGTAAGAAACAAACACATTCTAGCAATGATGCTTAAAATTCAAGTTCTTACAAGTTTAGCATATTGCCTCGTAATGCTTTTTCATTTTTTGTCCTTTTGGAGCTGAGGGAACAGGCTCAATTTTGTAGTTATCCAAACAATGACGTATCATGTTAGTAAATCACGTTCTTGGGAGGGGTTCTTTGTTAGGGATGTTAATGATTTTCAACTCTGGGACATCCACGCCAATCATAGATCATCTTTTTCTGCACCATGCATCGCTTTTTAGCTTATGATTAGGAATCAAGCAAAAGCTTAGCTTAGGCGTAGGCCCAACGGACCCGATAACCTACATATATGTGAGCTGAGTGTTTACTTTCCTTGCAACCCGACCCTAGGCCTACTTACAATATGGGAGGACATCGTTTTCATGTGAGGAATGTGCATAGCTTGATTCTTTTTCGAGACTGCCTTATGAGTGGCTCGAGTTAAGTAGGAAAACATAACTAAAGGTATGTGAAATGAGGATTGTCCGAGATTGCGTTGAAGACATTGAATAGGTGTTACATACAGCAGGAAGCTGAAGCTGAAGTGAAGAAGAGAAGCCGAAGCTGAAGTAAAGAAGAGTTAGTTTACGGCTTACTTGTTTGTTATGTTTGTTATGATGCTTTCATTACTTGTTTGTTATGAGCTTTCCATTCTTAGTTCATTGTTTGTATAGATTCGGTTAGTTAGTTAGTTACAGAACCTGACACGTGGCAAGCTAGTAGCCTAGTGTTCAGTAGAGAAGAAAACAGCCGAGAATCGGCTAACAGCTGTATAAGAGCTGTTATTGTAACTAACTCAAGCATTGAATAATAACAGAATTTTTCAGAATTTCTCTCTCCTTTCTCTCTCTTTTCCCTCTCTTTTCTCAGTTACTATCCTAGATCGAGTTCGCTGTTAGAGTCGGAATCACCGACCTGACA
>CAOJBJ010480920.1:0-11033 GCA_948291685.1 Euphorbia celastroides | reverse complement strand
AGATTGAAACACAATCTCTAAAAAATGAAAGAGAAAGGAAAAAGCATGTCTTATTCCATCCCCGAGTATTACATTATCTCTTAAAGTCTTTATTCTTTGACATTGAAGAGAGTGTAACATTATATGAGTTCACAATTTTGTTTCATTAAAATTTATGACATATAGCTAAAAAATCAGCATTTTTTGTGGCTAGATAGAATAAACTATGATTAAAATAAATAAAAAAATACAATTAATTTCTATATTATTGTGGACTCTTCAACTTTGGAAACGAATGAACACAGGGATTTATTGTCATAATGTAATTCATAATATTTTAGAAATAATTGAATTAAGGATGAGTTCAACTTTATTAAAATTTGTAAATAAAATCGTGGCACTAGAGGATTGAGAAAGTTGGGAAACATAGGCCTGAAACCTGGGCAGCTGTTGAGATTTTGAAAGACACCTCATTGGGTTGTTGGAGAATTAATTTCTCCTTTAAAAGCAATTATTAATCACTATTTGTAGCATTAAAATTAATATGATATGTCATTTTATTTGCATGACCTCAACAAAAAGGCAGCGTGGCTTTAATCTTACCATTTATTTATTTCTTCTTCATCACTAAAAATCATATTTTTGTTTTTTGTATCATGATAAGTTTTAAAATTTAAATAGTAACAATTCGACCAGACATAAAATAGATTTATCAATAGAAATACAGCTCGACATCACCCGAGCTGGGCTAACTTTAAGCAAGCTCAGGACCAGTCCTAACGCTCTAGACTCCCGAGCTCGCCACCCAAAGAGCTCATCAGCCCGATGAGGGGAACTAGTCTGATAAAGACAAAGATGTAAGCCACGGAACAAGTACACACCGTGCCACCCGACAATACTGTCACGATAGTACCTGAGACCAGTACTATTGGCGTGATGTGGCCCGACAAACACAAGAGAATTATCAGACCGTGCTGAAACCCCATCATTACCGGGTGTCACGTCACCACTGGTCCCCTGAGCCTCTCCAAGCTCCCACTAAGAGGGCAGCTCTACGGGATCATAAGGTTAATTCTCTCTACACACTTTCACAATACCATCTTCACCTTATTCCCACTCTTACTTAACCATCAGAGAGGTCTCGCCGGTAAAACGACCGGCCCTTCTGGCGGTGCTCTTATCTTGCAGATACTCGAAGAGACTCGGATATTGAATTCACGTTATCAAGTATAAAAAATACTCTCTCTTTTCAAATAAGCGTGGCTTTTGGATAGAATTTTTCTTTATAAATATGTGTCACTTTTTCTTTTAAATTACAATACATTTATACCTATTTTTCGGGTATTGTGAAATGTGATATTATGAAAGATTTAGTTTCAAGGGTATAATAGTACTTACACGGCCTTACTCAATGCAGTGTTGCTATAAGAAATCTTGTGAAAAGTGACAATTATTAACAAGGGAGAGAGTATATGTAAATACTTATTCAACGGTTATCCAACCGATTCCATTCCCTCCATCCCCTTCCCCCCCTCTCTCTCTCAACTTATTTTCGCCTCCATTTTTTGTTTCTGTTTCCTTCTTCAATGGCTAAGAAACCAGCAAAGGATCCGTTCACTTTTGCCGCCATAACTCAGAAATGTCCAAGAAAACGAAAATTCCAACAAGCTTCCGCTGAATTCACGCCTCCAAACCCAAAGATGCAAGGACCTGCTGAAAAGACTACAAGAAACCTACTAGGTCAGCTTTTCTTTTCAGGAACGAAGACCCAAAAATTCTGAGATGGCGGCAAGAAAGAAGAAAAGATGAAAGTTTCAACCGAGTTGAGTCTTTCTTTGTCTACTTCACAGAAAAAGAACTCGAAAGCTGATCAAAAGAAGAAGAGGAGCTGCAGTCGTAGTAGTTTATTGGAGCTGGGATGGTATAGACTGTAATGGGATTTCGACCAGACTGTGTTTACTTGATGATTCTTGGCTAACAGACGCTTCTTTGGCTACAAGAAATCTGGTTACAGAACCGACAAGATTTGAAGAAATGGCAGGAGTTTCAACTGATTTGAGTCTTTGTTTTGCTGGTTCAGGTAAAAAAAGCACTAAAGATCATCCAAATAAGAAGAGTGTTAGTCTTAAATTTCAACGAAATTGTGCTTGTGTGATGACTCTTGACTTTCAAACAATATTTCTGGAGTTGAGGATCAATGGAAGATCATGAAATGGAGATTGTGATACAGAAACCCAGCTTCAACTGGTGTTCAAGAGATTTAGATCTTCGAAATCTTATTTTTTGACGGGGAAATGGAATTTTGAGTTTGTAAAGAGCAGGACTTTGAAGGAACATGATATTATCAGTCTTTTCTGGGATCTTTTGCGTTCAATTTATGTCTTCTTTATCAGGATTAGGTACTCATTATAGGTTCAATTTGTCTTCTTAATAGAGTTTTGGTTCTGTTATTACACTCATTTTTTGCCTTCTCAATGATGCTTTGGTTCTTAATAGAGTTTTGGTTCTGTTAACAGATTCAGTTTTTGTCTTCGTAATAGAGTTTTGGTTCTGTTAATAGACTCATTTTTGTCTTCATAATAAAGCTTTGGATCTTAATAGAGTTTTGTTCTGCTATCAGATTCATTTTTTGTCTTCTAAATAAGGTTTAGGTTCTCCTAATTGATTCAACTTTTGCATTCTTAATAGAGTTCAACCTTTAAAAGCATCTTTAGCAGGCGTTTTACAAAGAAAAAATGGACGGTGGAAAAGTGAACTTTCACCCTTGATAATAAAAACCCACATTTTCTTATTGACTGCAGTAGCTTCTTAGTTAATGTGAATCCTGCAGTGCATTCTGGAACAAATTTGTCCCTCCAATCATATATCAACTTTGATTTACTGATAACAATACATTTTTCGGTTTTGTTTGAATCCGGTTTTGACTAAGGATCACAAGCAAAAAGGGTCATCTGCTGCAAAAAAAAATGTGCATTCTGTACACAGCTAGGAATCTGGAAAAGATCACTTCAGAAAACTAGTTCATCACTGCACTGGCTCAAATGCAAGCTTTTTCGAGTTTATTGATCGAACAAAAGTATAATGAACTCATGTAAGCAAAGTAAGATTGTTCATCACAAAGCAAAGTAAGATTGTTCATCACAAGATTTCCCCTCCCACTTAATGAAGAACTCAGTATCCTCAAAATACTTCACTCTATGAACATCACCAGCCGGAGTAAACAAATAATCTCCAACTTTCAGATCATATTTCGCCTTTTTGCTCAAATTCCAAACCCTTTTGCTCCCTTTCATCAACACCAAATCATGCCCAAATGTGTGGCGATGAGCAGGCTCAACACTCCCAGCTTTGAAGCTCACAAAAGCCGATGTTGGACTTTCCCTCACAATCTTCATCGAACCCCCTGGGATTATCTCAATTGGATCCAATGACCTGTTCTTAGCTAAGCAACACAGGGCACAAGGAGTTAGGGTTTCTTCCTTTTGCTCATTCAATTGATTTTCTTTCCCAATTTTGGGCATTTCAATTATGGATTCATCGAGGAAATTGGATAGATCTTCGCTCCAGGGGGCGGAATTGGAAGCTGGGCATGGGGCTTTGAAGGGGGTTTCCAGCCAGGTGTCGGGATTTCGACGGCGGTTTCCGGCGGCGTCGCAATGCCGGAGACGGCGAGGACGTTGGAGTTGTTGATGGAGCGGGTGTTGACGGCGTCGGCGGCGGTGAGGCAGGTGGAGGCGAAGACGCCGGGGAATTTGTTGGCGAAGATTGAGACGCCGCATCCGGTGCCGCAGGCGACGAGGCCGCGGATTTCGGGGGAAGGCAGAGATGGAGAGGTGCCGTAGGCGGCGGAGACGCGGCGGCCGACTTCGGCAGCGATGGATTAGTAGGAGGAGGTGCCGAGGTCTTCTACGGCTATGTTGAGGGAGCGGAGGTAGGAGACGAGTCCGTCCTTGAGAGGGGTGCCGAAGGGATCTGCTCCGGTGATGATTTTGAGGGAGCGGGGGCAGATGCGGCGGCGGAATCGGCCATTTGCAGCGGAGATCGGAGGAGTTGAACGGTGGGAGATTGACCAGAAATAAAGACAAAAGAGTCAACGCAAAGTGGAAAAATAGCTAAATGAGTGTATGAACTTTTTAAGTATTGAACAAAGACAGATTCCGATCTAGATTCTTCTGTTTTTAAACATATTTTAATCGGTACTTAATTACGTTTGACCAAAATTAATGAGGTATGAAAATAAATTAAATTAGTCGATATATTTACAACTTATCAAATGAAGTGTTACAAACAAACTCAACTTTCCAATCATAACAAATAGATTATAATGATACCATCTTTATAATGGAATGCAAAGACCAATGAATTTATAATTATTTTATAAATTAAATATTTAATTATTTTCAATAAATTAAATATTAGTTCGTTATTTTCATCATTAGCTAAGAATTTATTGAACTCATTTAACAGTGACATTAGACAAATAAGAATTCCTTCGTCAAAAACAAAAAAGAAGATGGAAAGGGCCATAAATATATTTTATACAAATTCTGAAAAATCTATTGAAAATAAAATAATTATTTGTAAATTATTTCCGTGAAATGTCATATACGCTTTCAAGTTCCAACCAATTAGATGAGGATAAATGAAATTTGCAAACAATTGAGCAATTTTTGCCGAAGACATTTAAGTAAAATAATGATATAGTTTCATTTTTTCCTATATTTTATTGAATTACTACATTAATCTAAGTTTAGTTCATATTTATGAAGAACATTGAGTTTAACTTTAACATTTAAAGCAGGGGAATGAGGTGCAAATTCTTTATAGCTGCAAGTTCGATTTTCACTCTATTAACTTGGAGCTACATTAATTTTACGGTTTTCCATTATATCCTCTTTCAAAATTATTAATCATACAGCAGAATCTAAGCGGCATGTCGTTTTACTTTGCACATTTCTCTTTTCTATTTTCCTCTCTAAAAAGAAAAAGGGGGAAAAAACGAAATAAAGCAAATGCCAGCATGAAAATTAGCGGTTAATATTCGCTAGGGATATGGCGGGAATCTGTTTGCCCAATCCAAGCTTTACGTCGCCGGTACTAAATCAAAAAATTCTTGCAATTCGTTTCCTCTTCTATGCCAATTTACGAATTTTCAAATTCAAATAATCTATAATTTCATCTATGTACCAACCCTTCAAATTTGCAGAGAATCAATGGAGTTCGATGTTGCTTGGGTACACATAGTGACGAAAACAGGAGCAGAATTGAAACCAAAAACAGGGCTAAAACTCCTCAAATTTTGAAATTAGCCGTTAGTGGAATCACGGAGATCTTGAGGGCCTTCAGCAACGGGAGCAGGTTCTTTCGATTCTGTCATTGTTGTGATTTGGCTTTTGTTCGTAATTTTTCATTTTTCTTTTTGGATTTTGCAGTGTGCATACTGTAAGATATGAGGATAGAGATGAGGTATCTGCTTCTAGTGTTGATGATGTTATGATGATTCTCAAGGCTGATTATGAGAACGCTTATTTTGTTACAGGTAAGACCAAATTTTTCTTCGTAGTTTATTTGGGTTGATTTGATCTGTTTAATTGATGTTCTAGGGATTTTGACTTCGTCAATTTACACTGAAGATTGCCTCTTTGAAGATCCTACTATCAAATTTCGTGGTAAGAAACTGTTAAGTTCTGTATTATGCTCACATTGTGTTTGATAAAATGTTTTTGAGTCTCTTTCCTTACTTTACAAATGTTCAAAGGCTCTGTCTAACTTAACTTTGTTTTCCAAAGAATCAAAATGTTTGAGTTTCTTTTAAGATATCACGATATGGAAGAGACTGGATAAATCATCAGTATATTTACACCTTTTAAAGAAGGAAATTCGGTCCTTATATTAACTTCTGTAATTGATTGGATTAAGTGTTAAATCAGAAGTATTTCTTTGCCAATTTCTCATTATCAGGTGAGTTTCACAATGAAAAGAAGAGGTGAGTAACTGAAAACAACTCACCTCCATGGTAGAAATGATCTTTTTCTGCATACAGAATATGAAATTAGGACAGTTGAACAGCACAAACTCATATGTTGGCTCTTTTTCTCGTCCTCTTCCTTACAATCTTTTTCATCTTTAGTCCTTCCGCACATCGAAATTCAGTTTAGCTCTTGAATTCCTTGTATTATCCTGTTTACATCTTTGGAGCAACAGGCACAGATATGTACTTGCGGAATTTGAAATTGTTGGTTCCTTTCTTTGAATCTCCATCCATTGGCTTACAAAATATTGAGAAGGTAGTCAAGCTGCTTTACTGCCCAACTTGTTTGAACATTGAACTTTTTTTGTTCAAATTATCTTGAACACTGTTTTATATCTCTTCTTACACGTTATATAAATTTCAATGCTGCCTGAGACTCATCAGCGTATCGAATAAAAGCTAATTTAGTTACTCTAGCCAATTGCATCATTTTCGTTCGAATGATTGCCATTTGTATCTTAGATAGGGATTTCTTACACGCAGGGAGTTGATTCTGGAACAAATTTCTTGCTAGCTACATGGAAACTAAGGTGCCTTACATCTTACTTGAACATTTTATGTTGTGTGAAATTAATTTTTTCCAGGCTTCACCAAGCTCTTATAGGCGAACTCTCTCATAATTAAGATTTTCTTTGCCGAAGATTCTTAATTGAAACTGTTGTAGACCCGTTATCCTCATAATAACCTTTCGTTATCAAGTGTCGCTCTTGTCTTCTTTCTTTTCAAAAAAGGATTACTTAGCTGAAGTCACTTTGCTTCTGCTATCCTTATCCTTCAAGGCTTCAATGTCTATGTTTCAAATATGAAAAATTTCTACTGTTCAACATTTAATTGGATTGGGTTTGATATATAGAATCCATATGTAATGAACATCCATTAGAGGGTGCACATTATATATGGATCGAAAGCCTCGAGTGATGAGTGGCCCTTAGGGATATTGAAAGGGCATGAATGAACCAAATCAACAATGGAAAGAGTGTCTAGACATTGTGATAAGATTAGATGACGTATTCAGGAAACACTGAGGATTTCACATTAGACAACATAAGCAAGAAATGGTTTAAGAGATCTGATACCTATTCTGGATGCTAGAAATTGTATGACATAGAGAACCATTAACTATAAGCTATACATTTGTTTTTGAATCTCAATATAAAAATCTATATATATATATATATATATATATATATATAAGGAAGGTGAACAAAAGGAGTATGAGAGAAATACTTGAGACCAACCAAACATCAAGTTAAATCTACAAGGGGAACATATAATTTAAAGTGAAACCTTAAAGTTGTATATAAATGCTATGGTTTGAATAATCGTGGAATTGCAAGGGCAATATATTTATGTGAAATACTTCACACGCATTAGAAAATTTTCAGTCAAAAAGAAGTAAGGTATTCGTTAATAGTTACCACAATTAATATTAGGGATTTGCAGCAGCAGTTTATGGGAAAAGTGCACTGCAGTCTGTATTAGGAATTAAATAGCAATAATAGCGGTTGAGTTTGATTGTGAATAGAATTAGCCGTTGAGTTTCTTCTAAAGTTACATCCATTAAATGTGGAATCTTATCATCAATAAGAAAAGGAAAACGAAACAGGAAGTTGAATCGACTGGTTCCAATACAAGACTCCCCACGGCTATAAAAGACCATCTGCCCTCTTGCATATGGCCTAAGATGTCTTCCATGAGTGACATGTTATTGGAGAAACCGGCTCGAGAGTTTTCAGCTAACAACACCATTTCTGATGAAGGCAAGGCTGCAGAAACTCACACTCAAGTGCAGAACCTAATGAGAGGAATGATTGCAGATAAGGCAAACACTGTTCCAAATTTGTTGGAGGTTCCCAAGTATGATGGCTCGTCTGACCCTTTATGCTGGTTGAAAAAGTGCGAGCTGTTCTTCGATCTCCAGCAGACAGCCGAGGCTGACAAGGTAGCTATGGCTGCTTTTCATTTGGAAGGAGATGCTGAATTTTGGTTTATTATACTGCATCGGCACCAGCCACTTATAACTTGGGAAGACTTCAAATGTTGTTGTGATAAAAGGTTTGGACCAATATTGTACAGCTCTGCAATCGTAGAATTGGACAACCTCAGGCAAACGGGCTCGGTTGAAGAATATCAAAGGTGGTTTGAACAAATATTAGCTCGGTCTACTGAACTTACTCAGGATCGGGCAGTGCAGTTCTTTATTGATGGGTTGGAGGAAGAGATTGTTTTTCTGGTTGAATCTGATGACCCTGAGAACCTGACCAGAGCCATGAGCTTAGCCAGATATTATGAAGAGAACCGATTCAACTTAGAAATGAGCAGATATGACTGAGATTAGTTGAATTAGTTGAAATAGTTGAATTAGTTGTCTCTTGGGTACTTAGTTCTGCAATTTCTAGTTTTTGCATGGCTGCCAAATGGTAATAGAGGTAGAAATGTTTCATTAGGAACAAAGTGATTTTGAAGAGAAATGGAACTTTGGTTTTGCTTGTAACCCCTGCTATTAGGATATCTTAGAGAGCAGATTGTCAACTTAAAATTGTGTGGATATCTTAATTTGTGTTATTCAAAGATCCATCATACTTCACTAATTCTAGATGATTGTCAGAATCATGAGCTAGGATTGAGTTTAACCTAAAGTTTAAACTTAATGTATTGATTTTCTTTTCTCGATAGAAGTTTTTATCATTTTAAGGCAGCTTTTGGTTTATATTTATATTTGTTTTATATTGCAGAACCTATCTGAAATTCCCATGGAAGCCTTTCATTTGGATTGATGGAAGCACAACTTACGAACTAAACGAAGAGTTCAAAGTAAGTTCACATGAAAGAGTCCCATTTTTCAGTTCTCAAATTGAGTTATTCGAAAAACTTAATTCTGCATTCAGACACATCATATTAACATACAAAAGTAACTACTAACTACATAATGTGATAGGTTGTTCGACACACCGAGAGCTGGAATGTGTCGGCAATTGAAGCAGTGGGCCAGATTTTTTCCCCGAGCTTCAGAAGACCCGAATCAGATGATCCAGATTAAACAACTTTTGGTGAAGCTATTGTAAGTAATATTCTATGCACAAGAGCACAACTACTGTATCTTATAAACACATATGTTACACTTGGTTTCTTCTGATGTAATTGCTCCACTCTTTTGGCACATTGATCGCTATAGAAAAAAAACTGTAAGCCGGTTTTAATATAAAAGCGTTATAATGGTAGAACTATAAAAGTTGTAAACTATAATGGAGCTATAAGGTAACAGTGTGAGACAGCTAGATGTGGCTAAGCTCTCAAACTTGCGGTTCGGATTGAAAGAGTGATTTCAGAGTCACAGTTGATTCCACATATAAATGGGGTGAAGGTCACATGTTCCATTCTACATAGAGATGGAGTGGGATGAAGGTTGTCTTTTGTTATTATTGTAAACTCAAATGAGGCCAAATTGTTATAAAAGGAATAAAACTATAAGCTACTTGTAAGTTTTATAAAACGTTTTTGTTAGTTTTGAAGTGGAGAAAAGGGAATGTACAGATATAAAAGCAGTTTTGTGGAGGAAAAAGACAAATATAATATTTAAAAGCAGCGCCACAAATAGAATAAAGGGGCGCGGCCTTTGTGGCTTTTTCCCGTCGGGGGCAGGCTTAGCTTCTGTTAGCTTTCCTTTTCTTATATATAAAAAAAAGCAGCGCCACAAAATAATAAATGGTTTGTTTGATCACTTTGAAATATTGCGAGAGAAAAGTGCCAGACCTATCAAATAGCAAGTTGAATTTGTTGGGGAATGTAAAATCTGTAAAACTTCATAATGGGTATAACTTAATTTAATTGTATGGCTTGAAACTAACAGGAGAATGCCAAAGACGCTATATTTACGTGAATTTCTAAGAAGTTTCTCAGTCAAAAGAAGAATATTCATAGAGATCGTTATGTCTTGAAACATACAGTGAAATACCAAAGACAATATATACGTCGATTTATATTCTCAGTTAAAAGAAGAATAATGAGTAATTTGTTATTTACTAGAGTTCAAATTGGGAAATGCAAATAATTGAGACGTGAATGTAATTGATTCCCTCTTTTGGCGCATTAATGATACCAGCTTGTAAAGGCTTGCTTATCTTTTATGAATATGTAAAGGATAAATAATAAGAATGGTACTGACCGATCCTAAACAAGTGACAAAGTCGCATATCCCTGCAGTGAATGCTTCTATCGGTTGGATCAAAACATAAAAATCCTAGAAAAAGGAAAGTAACTCTCATTATCAATAAAGACATTAATATTAATATGCTTCCTGGAGAAGTAAATGCACTTGAAGTGCAATCAACACCGGAAGTTGTTGAAATAAAGAAATTCAGATAAATTATATCAGTATCAAGAGAATGTTGAAAGAGATAAAATGGATCATTTATCATATTTTCGCATATAATTATTGTAAATAAAAATATTAATCACAAACCGCAGTCTTTTTAATGATGCCTCACCAGAAGTGATTGGCAAAAGTTGAAAAATTCTATTCAAGCATAATCATATTCTCTCGAAAAATGGAATGTGTTTGGACATGTAGTTCCAACTCTATAAGGTATAAAACTCGTGGTTTATAATGGGTTTCTGTGAAAGAGAAATGAGAAAAATGGGGTAGTAAAATATAAATCGAGACTTGTTGCTCAAGGTTTCTCCCAAAAGCATGGGACCCAATTCCCACGTTGTTATCTTTTCTCTCCTACATGTCCACACGTGTTTAAACCGGAATAGGAGACATGAAGTGGGGGATGGTGGATTATTTTCACAATTTTCTATTGCTATCTTCAACAATCATTTAGAAAAGTATCCTAAGAGTTTGAGTGCGAGCATCACACTCACACAAACACACTCAAGTAGACATTATAATTGAGTACATTTCAATTCTCCAAAACCCCTTGTTTGGAATGACAAATTTTGAGAGAATTCAATTGGAATTGAATTTCTTTTGTCAATTCTCTCATTTGGAATCAATATTAAAAAAGGAAAACAATCTGAT
>CAOJBJ010480803.1:0-13239 GCA_948291685.1 Euphorbia celastroides | reverse complement strand
TCCCATTTCTTTAACTCCATTCAAATTCCATTCAATGCCAATTCATCATGAATTTTCACATGGTGATTCCCATCAAAATTGATGCATCAATGGACATAATTTGCATTCAAATTTCCCGACTAAAATATCACCATCAAAATTTAATCAACACAACAAAACTAAATAATTTAATGGAGGCATACCTTTAGTCGCTCTTCACAACCATTCCTTAAACAATCGGATAACAACGATTAATTTCCTTCAACAATTCAGGCATGAGAAAGAACATCCCCATCACCATTTCTCCATCCACCATCTTCAGATATAGCAAAAAGAAGAATCAAAATAGTTTCAATCGATTGTTGGGAATTTCGGACTCTGAAGATGACGAACTCCGAGAGAATTGCCCGAAGAAGATGAACGCAAAAAATAGTCTTCTTGATGAACACGAAGACCATCCAAGATTGCCTTGGTATTGGGGATAAAACCGCTTGAAAGCCTACTTGAATGCCACTCGAACCAATGCCTGAAAATAACGAACAAGAGAAGAAAAGATTGCCTTGGAAATCTCTGAAGTCGTGTATTCACTTTCCGATTGAAACTATTTCGGGGTTATAATCTGAAAGTTCAACGGGATAAAATCAGAGACTGATTAATGGAAGAACTTGACGTTGACTGTTGTGAAATTTAGAACTGAACAAAGAAAGTTAGAACGTAGCACAAGTCGCCCTTTTTTCCTCAAAATTGTTGCCAATAACCGTCTCAAAGCCATTCTAAAATGAGTATCAGAATTTATCATGAAATTCTCTATGAAAATCATCATACCAAAATCTCGCCCAAAATGCCTTTATATAGGCCAAAACTTGAAAAGACATAACTTTCCAGCAAACTGTTGCAAATTCATGAACAGTCGCGTCGGTTTTCCAAAAACCGTCATTAATAACTGCACCGTGCACGACGTGCACCACCATTCATGACCTCGTGCACTAAACTGGTTACAACAGAGTCTATGGCACACGACGTGCACCACTATGCACGACCTCATGCACTAGACTGGTTATAATTATACATTAACCCTACCAACCCTTTTGGTAACGGCTTTAAACTGTTGCTAACAAACTGTTGCGACAGGTAGATTTATTACTTTGAACACTTAATATTTCATAATAATTTCCAAATAATCATGCACTCCGCACTCTCCCAAGTTATTTGATAAATTATTATGACATATTGGCAACTTAGTTGACCCAATTACACTAAAATATCCAACACACGTCAACATGAGGGGCTATCGAGTGAGTTGTTGCCAAGTTCGGGAGATTAGTGGGATAAAATGAAAATTTAAGGCGTCAAAAGATAAAACGTACCAAATTTAAGGTGCAAAATATGCATTAGGTCTTTATTCTATTGCATATGACTATTTCTTTTCTTTTCAATAATAATGAAATATTCGCCTTCACTTTTTTTTTAAGTAGTAAGGGATACTTTATGTAAAAAATATATACATTTAAACCCACAATTTCACAGAATTTCATAAAGGATATGAGTCATTAAATTCAGTCTAATGGTTGCCTCCCCTTTTAATTTTAAAAATTACAAAGCCAATAATATCTCGATAAGATGATGGAACAATAGTTTAAGTGATGACTAGTGTGTGAATTAGACTCTGAAGCGCAATTTAAAATACAGAAGAGACAAAAAGGCAAAAGGGAATTAATTTAATGCAAGAAAAAAATGGAATCTTATTATTTCCTTAGCAAAACAAAAAATGAATTAACATTATTTTGTGTAAAGGGATAGGAATATTTCTATACAAAAAGACATGGCAAATCAACAAATCTACATATACCTTCAAAATAGGTAAGCATAGCTTTCTATTTTTAGTAGCTATTGGGAAATGATTACATTTCAAAAATATGTCAAATCCTTACTTCTCTGAATGCCAATATGTTGCAGTCTATATGTTCTTCTCTTTTTCTTGCCAACACCTAACTTTAGGACTTGATTTCTCATAGCCTTTATTGTTCTGTGCACGGTTCAGTTGTCACATATCAGAAATTATTGCTGTTTTTACATATATAATTTGCACAAAATTGAAATCTTGTGTATTGAATAGCATAGTATTTTGATTAGAAGAATGGCTATTAACCAAGTAAGACGTTCAAATCCATTTCAATTCGGTTTTATCTTGGTTTTCACCGCCCAACCTTCTACTTGATTAACCCATGACAGCTACTGTAGAGGCCTGTAGAGAATATAAAGCAAGTTGTCATGAAACCATTTTATTCTTTATACCATTCATGACATTGCCACGAACACGAACGCTTCCTTGTATCGAATTAAGCATGTATATTACATGTTCACTCTACTACCATGTATTGAAATTCAATTAAATATATGGCGTTGTCAAGATTCGAGCTCTTAATCTCTAGATCCGAGAAGCACTAATACCATGTCATGAAGTAATATGAAAAAATAAGTAAGTCTCAATCGTACTATTTTTATAATTCCTAACACAATGTTATGACCTAGCTTCTCTATTCACGAGTTCAAATATCAAACTTGTAAATTAGAGAAATGTGAGTGACTTGTTAGATACTACCTTTGATCTTTTTTAATAAACGTTTTGACTAGAATTATCAAAACCGATAACACATTTATTACACTACTAAAAAGTCTAATACATCATCTATAATATTTTGTTTTTTAATTACTTAACTTTAATTTATATTTAACTTCTCTCTTTATTAATATAAACGCAAGCTAGAAAAAAGTAATAAAAAAACACATTGAAAAATATAGGAGAAAAAACTGCTGTCTCCTTTATCATGTCTCCTTACGATGTCTCTCATTCAGAAATTGACAAGTGTAGAGAGAGAAATTAAAAAATTAGAGAGAGAAGTTAACCACTAGGAGAGATAATGTAAAAATAGACACATGGCATAAAATTAATGGGAGACATGAAAGGGGACATATTAGTGGGCAGCAGATTTTTTTCTAAAAATATAACATGCTTATCAAAAAATATCAAAATAAAAAACTTAAAACCTCTATCGAAAATGATAGTAGAAAATATAGAAATTTGAAAAATACATAGCAATAATTATAGCTGTGACAGGAGACCGACTAGGCAGTGGTGTGGAGAAAAGTAAAAGGGAAAGCATGGAATTAGAGCCAAGGCAAGTGATTAGTGCATGGATTTGCTAAATCATCATATGAGAAGAAGTTTAATTAGAGCATCCATAATGGTGTGTTTCAACAAGTGCATCAAAATGATAAAGAAGTGTTTCACCATTGTGTATCAAGTCCATGAGTTGTGCTTGAAAAAAGAAGTGCATGAGATGAAGTAATTGTTAAAGTTATGACACACAAAGTCAACCACCAATAGTTTAATGAAGGAGGTGGGGTCCATAATATTTTATTGTTTAAATTAATTATTTTATGAATTTGTAAGATTTATTTAATAGTTTTAGTATTAATTATATGACATCTGAGGTCCACAATAAAAAGTGAATGACTTAACCCACAATGGTAAAAAAAAAAATGGACTAAAATGAGAGTGCTTTTAATAGTATTTGAAGCACTAAATTAAGGTTGATACCAAACCTCCTCATTTTGTTTACAATTGATGCCAAAATGTTATAAATTACTAGTTTCTACAGTACAATATTCAAAATAACTCACGCCTACATTTTCAATTTACTATTTGTTGAAGCTTTAACGATACAAAATACCCATTCACAAAGTAAGGTTGTAAAAAGGTTGAGCTAATTTAAGATGGGCTGCTATGTCTAGCTCATCAAGTTCATTAAATAAAACATGGGCGATTTACATAATTAATATGAATTTAAAAAAATTAATAAGCAAATTAAGTTTCAAAATTAAAAATATACATTTCACCTGCAAAAAAGGAATTGCACATAAATATGTTTCAGTGTCCTTAAGTGAATCTTATTTATTTTCTTAATTTTATATCTTTGAAACTACAATATTATTATTATTATTATATTTATTATTATTATTATTATTATTATTATTATTATTATTATTATTATTATTATTATTATGTGCTAGATATCTTTTATATATGTACTGAAGCCGTATTAGACATCTCGTATATGCATTGGATCAAATGACTAATACATCTATACTATATGTGTAAAATACGTCTAATAAATATCCAATACATAATTTTTTTTTTTTGAATTGTTAGAAATGTATTTGATATCTATTAAAAGTCAATAATGACAAGATTCCGGAATCGATACACTAGATACATTGTAACATCTGTGTAATACATTTATAACAAATGTACATTAAGATGTGCAACAAATATCTAATAGATATTTGGTCTAAATAACAAATTTGTATTTGAAGGACTAAACGAAAATGAGAATATCAATCCAACCATTATTTTGTAAAAAAAAACATATATTGTTGAAGAACGAATTATTCGAGTAGGACTTCATAGTGTAGCTGTTTAAGATGGGCTTGATATTGTGGTACACGTACTAACCATTCATTTTTTTTATAGAAATTAAAATTCTATATAATTAGAATTCCAAATTGTCAAGAGTTTTAACTTATAAATAGTTTAAAAAATAAGTAGTAAGGTGTTTTTCAAATCTTACTTATGAAATCCTTATAACGAGATGAGTGTTTCTTAAAAATTATTTATAAGTAATTTAAAATTGGTTAAATGACTAAAAGCTCATGTTCTATTTGTTATGTTTTAATGAGTTTTAATGAGTGAGACAATAAAATAATTTATTTGGTCAAATAAAATAAGAAAATATGAAAGTAAGAGCTCCTTATTTTTTTTCTCCTTATAAGAAACTTTTAAGATGGAATTTAAAACATGAAAAATACTCTCATATCAGCTCCTCATAAATTAAAAACTCATTATAAGAATTTTTGACTAATTTACCTTAATATTTTGGTCGCAGAGAAAGATACATACCCCAAAGCGGAGACCTTTTTTTAAAGGACAAAATATAGTTTTTGGTAATAGGAGATGGACACATGTAATTAAATTACAAGGTATGGCTTCATTTACCAAAGTAATCATGATGACGTGTTCCTTCTGTATTATGAAATTATCAGTACTCTCTTAGTGTCTTTTTATATCCGTTCGTCGATTATTGTACAGGAAATCAATTATAACCGTAATTTTAAGTTTCAAGCATAATTATATTAGTCTCGATTCATCAATTTTCATGTGTCTAGGTTCTCTATCGGATTAATATTCAATTTTTTTTTCATTTACAAACTTGTAAATAGTACATTAGTTTGTATTTAAATTGTTGTGGGTTGCCCAGACTAACCCAATGCAAGCTCAAGGATAGAAGCCCAAGCATTGTGAACCGGTGAGAACCCTAAGATGAGACCAAATGGTGTGTTTCCAATAAAGAGCAGAGTTATATAAGAGACCAGTCACCAGAATTAGGGTTACTAATTCACTTTTACTCTCTGAGATCTTTTCGGCGCTTTTTCTCTTCTCTCTGCGATTTCGTGTTGGTTCTGAGTTTTGCGGAGAATTTTGCTTTGCCGAGACATAGTTGAAGACTGGTGATCAAATAGGTGTCATCTCTTCTTTTATGTATACTTCAGCTCTAGTTTGTCATTGTCTTGATTAGTTTCGTAGGGTTAGTAATCAGTTTTCTTAGGGTTTCTTGAACCTTTGCTTGTGTTGAATCTGTCTTTGTGGTGACTCGAACATTGTACCTTTTATGGCCGCTTTAGGCAACCATCAATAAAACAACCTTTGATCTTTGCATACACATGAGAGGACTTAGTTTGGGAGCCGTAAAAAGAACCGGGATACCTCGGTAAAAATCGTTGGTGTTTTGTTCATCTTTATATTCGATAAACTGAAGAAATCACTAAAGAATTGGTTAAACCTATAAGATCTGCATATAGAAACTGTAACATGTGGTAACAGAGCATAGATCAGTAGATCTAGGGTTTCTGTTTGTTGTTATCTATTTTTCTTTCGTGTATACTGTATTGCATGCTGTTGAAACTGTCATTTATTTGATCTCAGTTTTCCTTCTTATTAGATCTCATTTTAATCGATCCTGTATTTTTGGCCTTCGTTTGTTTTTCTACAAGTCTAGACTCTTTTGCGTGTTACAGTATAGTTGTTAAGGTTTTCTTTGTTTAAGTTGTGTCATTTAATCTTTAACTGCTTGGTTTCTTTTTCTTGATTGCTTAGTGTTCTTGTTTCTTTAACTATCAATCGCTTACTTCACTGTTCTCTCTGTTTTGCATAAATCTATTAACCTGCGACTAGATAATCACTGAGTTTCTTGAATTAAGCAATTTTGAGTCAATTAAAGATTAAAGCTGCAAGGTAATCTCTAAACCTTTCTCTGTTTCTTCTTTGGTTGATAATTATCACTGTTAAAAGAAGGACTCCTGACAAGAGTTGTTAAAAGGTCACCAATGTAAGTATTTCTTCCAATCAATCTGTGATTCTGATAATACTTGTTGTGTGCTGTGTTTTTCCTTCTTGTTATCTGTTTTATGATTGTTACTAGTATCTATGTTTATTTAGTGCTAGTAGTTAAAGTTCTTAGATAGTTAAAGGAAGTTCTGTAACTTTTAACTGGTAGTAACTCTTAAGCATATTACCTAGTTTATGTTTCTCTCTTTCTATAGTCTTTTAGGATTAGAGAGTCTTAGGTCCGTGTTCTCTGTGTTAGGTATCTCTGCTTGTCACTACTTGTTAGATCTCACTTTAGTTGTGTGTCTGTATAAAACTTATAAAACGTATATATCCAAAGTAACATTAGATAAATTTAATGGTAAAAATGAATATAACATTTGGAAAGACAAACTCACTACTGTTTTAATGCAGTAAAAGTGTCATAAGGCACTGCTAGGTAAATAGAATTTACCAAAAATATGATTGAGAATGAGAAGGATGAGGCAATGGACATTGCCTATTCCACAATCATTCTCAATCTGATTGATAATGTTCTTAGAAGGGTTAGGAGTCTTAAAACTGCACCTAAACTAATAGATAAACTTGGTGAATTATATCTTACAGTTAATACTGCTAGGATAGCATATCTAAAGAACAACTGTACAGTTTTAAAATGAACCCACATAAGAACATAGGTGAAAATTATGATGATCTTTAGAAAATTGTCATAGAACTTGAATGTGCAAACATATATATCAAAGAAGATGATTTAACTATCGTTTTGCTAAATTCTATCCCTGAGAAATATAAGAGTCTTAAAGAGGCACTAAAATATGGTAGGGAAGAATTAGATGTAGATGATATCTTGTCTGCACTAAAAATGAAAGAACTAGAAATCAAATGTGACATTAAAGCTAAAGGGCAGAGTGGTGAGGGTTTAGTTGTTAAAGGTAAGAAAAGTGGTAAGAAAAAGAAGTCTAAACAAGATAACAACACTGAAACCACTAACTCACCTCAGTCTAATAATACTGAACCTGGTAAACCTAAAAAGGAATACATCTGTTATTTCTGTGGTAAGAAAGTTCATACTAGGAAGTATTGTAAACTTAGACTGAGTGGACAACCTAAACCCAAGAACACTAGAAACTCTGAAGCTGTAAATAACATAGCAGAAAATGATGAAATTGAAGCCGTAACTGTGAGTCAAGTAAGAGACATTGATACCCGGGTCTTAGATTCAGGGTGCACATTTCACATGAGTCCGAGATTGGAGTGTTCACTTAATATAAAGAATTCAGTGGAGGTAGAATATTAATAGGAAATGACGTTGTGAAATTAAAGGCATAGGTGATGTTTAGTTTCACACTAATAATGGAACTAAATTTATATTAAAAGATGTAACACATGTTCCTATAATTAAAAGAAACCTTATCTCACTCAGCTCTTTTGACTCAAAAGGTTTAGTGTTTAAATCTCAAGGTGGAGTCCTTAAACAGTAAAAATAACAAAGTAATTTTTACTGGAACACTGTCTAAAGGCCTGTATTTCCTTGATGGTTTTGTTTACACTGGATCTGCAGATTTTACCTTAGAAATTGATAGAATAACACTGAGGCACAAAAGGCTAGGTCACATAAAACAAAAGGGTCCAGAAATTTTAGGTAAAACTGAAGTCATAAAGTTACCTAACAAACTGGACACTGAAATATGTGACACCTATAAATTAGGAAAAGCACATAAGAAGAGTTTAAAAACTAGAAATTGTGTGTCTAAAACCCTACTTGAATATGTGCACAGTGATCTGTGGGGATTGCCAGTTGTTCCTCTGTTTCTATCTCATTCACAGTATTTTGTTACATTTATAGACAACTTTTCTTGGAAGGTTTGGATTTATTTCTTAAAAATAAGAATGATATTTTCAATAACTTCATTAACTGGAAGATTCTAGTTGAAAATCAAACCAACCTTAAAATTAAGACCCTTAGAACTGATAATGGGCTTGAGTTTATAAATGACCAGTTCAATGTTTTTTGTGTTAAAAATGGGATATTGAGACATAATACATGTACTTATACCCCTCAGCAAAATGGTGTTGCTTAGAGGTATAATAGGACCATTTTGAACAAAGTTAGATGTCTCTTACTTGAATCTGGTTTGGGACATCAGTTTTGGTTAGAAGCTGCCTCTAATGCCTGCTATCTTATTAATAGATCATCTAACTTTGTTCTGAGCTTTAAGAGTCCTAATGAGATCTGGTATAAAAAAAATAGTTGACTACAATAATCTTAAGATTTTTGGGTGCTTAGCCTATGTTCATAGTAAAGAGTCAAAACTTGACTCTAGGGCTTAAAGATGTATCTTATAGGCTTCCTATGAGCGAGCGACGTTTTCGTTACAGGTTGTACTGTTTTACTTTTAGAGTTTCCGACCGATATCGACATTTCTGATTTTGGACAACTCACTAGGGATAGGTGTGAGCACGGTCCATCCAGCCCGATAATGAATGTTTAACCTGATTGTAGGTATGGGCAATGGTCCATCCAGACATCTTATTTGATGAGAATGGGAAAGGAATTGAAAGAAAGAAGCTGAGAAGTGTGAAGAAAATGTGTTGGAGCGCATCTCCATTTATAGAGAAAACGTCGAGATAAGGCCAAATTGCAATCTAGCCGATCGACCATATTACACCCATGAAAGAAGAATCTCTCAGACCATACTTGGAAGCCATATGGAAAAAAGCAGCGTTATTTAGTTCATGTGAGTTCCGATATGTGCCTCGAGATGAAAATCAAATGGTTGATTCCTTGGCCACTTTGGTATCTATGTGGGAGAATCCGCAAGAACGACCCCTGAGGCCACTGATTGTTTAAGTAGATAAGACCCCTTACTACCTTCTCAATGTCAACGCCGAAGAACCAAAAAGTGAAGAACCTTGGAGCATGGACATTGCCCAGTATCTCAAAGATGAGTCTTACCAAAAAGAAGCAATTGAGTCCGATAGGACCACCCTATGGAGATTGGTTACCCAATTCAGAATGATTGACAGAGAATTGTTCAAACAATCCACTGATGGGATGCTTCTCAAATGTCTTTCGCAAAAAGAAGCCCAACAAATGATTCGAGAAGTCCACATTGGAGCCTATGGTCCGCATATGAGTGGAGTGATGTTGGCCAAGAAGATCCAGAGAATGGGATACTTTTGGTTAACGATGGTTGGCGATTACGTCAAAGAAGTCAAGCACTATCACAAATGTCAAATATACGGAGATCTAAGTCATCTACCTCTAATTGAACTTCAAGCATTATCTACTCCGTGGTCGTTCTCTGCATGGGGTATTGACATCATCGGTGAAATCAAACCATTCTCAACAAATGGCCATTGATTCATAATTGTGGCCACTGATTACTTCTCAAAGTGGGTAGAGGTTGAATCCTATACCACGATCACCGCCAGGAAAATGGCGTAATTCCTCCAAAAACATATCTTCTCAAGATATGGAGTTCCTCATCATGTAGTTACAGATAACAACATCCAATTTCAAAGGGAAACAACCGACCTATTTGAAGAATACAGTGTGGAGCATCATCCCTGTTCCCCATATAGATCTCAACATAATGGAGCAGTTGAAGCAGCTAACAAAACTCTAAAGTAAATTCTGTTAAAGATGGTAGCTACTTACCGAGATTGGGTCGATCATCTTCCATACGCATTATGGGGATATCACACGAGCATTAAGACTCCTACGGGTCACACTCTGTTTTTATTGGTACACGGTATGGAAGCCGTGATGCTTGCTGAGTTGAGGGTTAAGTCATTGAGGGTCATCCTAGAACCGAAACTCATAGAGAAATAATAGGCTTTAACTAGGTACGAGCAATTGAATAAGATTGATGAAAAGAGATTAGAAGCATTGGATCGCTTGCAAGTCTACCAACAAAGGATGACACGATCTTACAATCGCAAGGTAAAGAAAGGGAATCAACCCTTTAAGCCAGGTGACTTAGTCTTGAAGCAAGCGCGAAAGACTCATGCTGATGTTCGTTGGAAATTTCAACCAAATTGGGATGGTCCATTTGTGGTGAAGAAGGTTTTTCGTAAATGAGCTGTTAAGATAATGGATCTAGATGGGAATGAGTTTGTCAATCCAATAAACTCTGATAAGCTAAAGCAATACTATATATAATGTTTGTCGAGACTTGGGAGGGTCTCAGGGAAAAACTCAAGACAAAAAAGAATGAGAGTTTTGTCAGTACCAAAACCTGAAAAAGGTTACTGACAGCGGCTTGAGACCACTAGGATGTATACCACCACCTAAGTCTATCTCTTTGAACTAACTCTTTTGATCATATTGCATCTTAGTGTTAAAATACAACATGCTTTCATTTATCAACTGCGAATGTTATTGCATTGCACATAGCTAATCATTGCATTGTAGATTACACATTGAATCTAAGAGCTGAAACTTGAAGCTGCTTCCTTGTATTTAGCAGTAATCTCCCTCTTCAATACCAGGCTTCTGCATACACGAATTTCTGAAAGCCATGACAAGTAGTGAGCATCAACGTGAATGTTGAAATCCCGAGTCGTGTTCACACTCTCCACCTGGCGGTTGTGCCATAATGCTTCAATACATCTATCCCAGAGACTATTGATTGTTCCAAAAATACCATTGAAGACTTTGGGAAAGCGCTGCTCATAGCCATATTGTCTCCTAAGTCGATCTGGTGAGTAGAATGTCACCTCTGAGATTCCATACATAATGACTCCATTGTTCTCCATGCTCACAACAACTTGATTGATGTTCAACCAAGGGCATACCCATGCAATGTCATCTGTGGGAAAATTCTGAAGATGAGCAAGCTAGCTGCGAACCGAGCGAGCTCGAAAACCACTTTCCATCAAGCTTCGACTGAAGTACAGAGAAGGATTGTACTTGTGCCCTAGAGGAGGAGAAAAGATGCCGAGTTTCTCCGGGAGCCATAGCTGCAAAATGTGGTATTGTGAAAAACATTGTGCCATAATGAATTGTCAAGAAAGAAGAATGGTTCTTACCTGATGAAGTATTTTGCTCTCACGAGCCAGAACAATGTCATCATCATGAATGGAATCCAGATAAAGCAAAGTCTTGGCCAAAGTAATGCTAGCTACGAATTATCCCGCCCTCATTTGTTCAAACACAGGGATGCCTTTGAAGCTATAAGTGTCTCCATCTGTCTCACACAGAAAGCAGCCAAAGATTAAGAAGGCGAAGGTCCTTACCCAGCTCTCCTCAGAAGGAGAAAATGTTTAGAAAACTTGGAGAGCTCCTCTCAGGTTAAGGCCATAATCCTCATTCACCACCAAGTCTTTGAGTTGCCCAAGTAGCTAAAAGAATTTCCCCAATTCATCACGAGATCGATTATGGAACCTGGGAATGACAATGTCACTTTTCCTAGGAATGTTCAAAATTGCCGCAAAGTCTTCCAGCATCGGGCATAGCTCATTTTCACCAAACGGAAGACATGGTCGACCAAGTCCCATAAGCTTGTTGAAGACTGAAGGAAGTTCTCATTCGGTGGAATTTGAGCAAAGACTGGTAGATTCCGTAAGCCATATTGCTCGACACGACACCATTCTTTGCCAGCAACTGTCGCTAAGAAAGCCTTCACTTTAGTAATTAGGAAAGACATCTTATTTGCTGAGAATGGGAAAGGAATTGAAAGAAAGAAGCTGAGAAGTGTGAAGAAAATGTGTTGGAGCGCATCTCCATTTATAGAGAAAATGTCGAGATAAGGCAAAATTGTAATCTGGCTGATCGGCCATATTACACCCATGAAAGAAGAATCTCTCAGACCATACTTGGAAGCCATATGGACAAAAGCAGTGTTATTTAGTTCATGTGAGTTCCGATATGTGCCTCGAGATGAAAATCAAATGGCCGATTCCTTGGCCACTTTGGTATCTATTTGGGAGAATCCGCAAGAATGACCCTTGAGCACATCTCCATTTATAGAGAAAATGTCGAGATAAGGCCAAATTGCAATCTAGTCGATCGGCCAGATTACACCCATGACAAGACATCACATGAGTTAGGATTGAAAGTGAAAATGGTTGTGCGGCTAGATTCATAATGAAGACAAATAATTCTCTCGATACTCGGACGTGGAAAAAATTGTAATGGAAGGAAAAAGATTCTTTCCATAAATTGGAAGAATGTTCATACAAAGCTAAATGGTCTAGAAAAGAAAAATGGCTGCGCAGAGCCAAAAAGATACTCTACTGGAAAAAACTGTCATCGCCAAGAAACGGAGGATGAGCGAAATTCTCGAACGGGACACCCGATCGATAGGCGAGTTGCATCTCCTCGAATCGAGATGATAAGTCCCGTAGCCGATCCTGAAACACATTGCATTGCATTTAGCATTTTTATTGCATACATATACATTGATTGTGTAATGACCCGAAAATGGGCTAGTCAAATGCATCATTAGCATGTTAATAAGTGATTAAATTGACATGCATTAGATGTATTTTGATTGGTGTAAGAATGATGATTGAAGTTTAGAGGTCAAAAGGATTGAATTCGGGTGTGAAAAGTGGGTTTTTTACGAAGCGGGAAGGAAAGGGGTAGACCAGTGCACAACTTTGTGCACTGGTAGAGCACGACGTGCTCATGTTGGAGAGGGGAGGCAGATGGGTGCACGAGTTCGTGCTCCCCTAGAGCACGACGTGCACTCATCCAATTGCAGCTTTGGATTATTTCGTGAATTGAAGGAAACTCGAGGGTAATTCGGTCTTTTGCCAATTCAAGCTTATCAATTGATGTGTTGGCAGCTCTTAAATCAATTTGAGAG